>JAYWVB010000068.1:0-151284 GCA_039881045.1 Chaetomium olivaceum | reverse complement strand
AGTGCCTTCGAAGTAGTAGTCGCCGCCACAGAGAAGCGCCCATTTGCTTGGCGCCATATATCGCTGAATAGACGGTCTGAGCAAACAGATATAACTGTGCTGGTCGGTTGACGAGAGCCGGCTGATGTGATGGATGGTTAAGCCGATGATAGACGGTATTGCGGGCAGACCGCAGTAGGGAGGGCATGAAAAGCAGAGGTTGATTTAAGACTTCAACAATGCAGTCCGTGTGCACAAACTCTGGGATTTCGGTGTGGCTATTCGGAGCCCTTCAGGCCAAGGTTTGATCGCTGATTGATATCGTCCTATCCCATTCCGAAACTCCACGGAAGCCAAAAGGCAACATCTGTTGTATGCCCCGAAAGTTGCCCTCGTCACCCCCTAGCGGAATTGCTTGACCAAGCCAAGACGAAAATGTGGGGCCGCACGATTTCCGATCGATTGGTGGCCAAGCCATCCAACGCAAACCGTCGGGCTCGTGAATCGGCTTTGACAAGGCTGCAAGAGGCAACGGGGCAACACTTGTCCTGCTACACGTGTAATTAGGTGCGGTGAAATGACGTGTTGGCCTCCAGTGAGGCGGAATCATGCACCCCTGCGATCAAAGGCTTCATCCCTGCTAATTTGACCAGGAGGTGGTGTGGTGGGTATGCTGCTCGAGTCGGCCCACACACCCCAATAGTGTCTTCATTGGTTCGTTGCCGCATGTCGTAGGGCGTTCCTGAAGGCTTCGCCGAAGCGTCCCAACTTTCGTTGCAGGCACAGCCTCACCCATGCGGCCACTTCTTCCACCGGCTGAAGGCGACGGAAAATATCCGCTCAGATGCTTCGAATGTGCCAATAAATGACACTGCCACTGGCAGCCCCGTATGGTGCATTGTCGAAGTCCAAGAATGCAGCCTCAGTTCCCGTCCGTAAAGATGATACAATTAGTAGGAGGGGAGCGGGCGGCTGGGTATGGGGTTAGGGCCTCGAGGAAGACGTGTCCCCTAGGGGTGAAGACAGGGTCCGGAATCAATCCATTTCCTCCCACCTCGCCGTACATTGCAGTGTAATTGCACCTTACATAATCCAGGCCACATTGAATTGATCCATCGAAGGCAGAGATGGAAATGTACTGAAATATATTGCACCGCCAAGATGTCCTAACTAAATACTTAGTCATCCACTTCCATGTTTTCGTCTGCGTTCCATGCCAGTATTGGATCGAGGTCGCGAACCACGCCGGCGTCGTACCAACTTCGGAGGATCTGGCAAAGAGATATGGTGTTCGCTTGCAGCCGGTTTCGCAGAGGAGTAACCATGTGGCCAGTAACACTGAACAAGCGCTCAACTTCCGCGCTCATAGGGAGTACTGTATGCAAATCCAACGCCATACGCGAAAGCCGCGGATAAGTCTTCCTCCTCTTATGCCAGTAAACGCGAGGATCCTCTACCTGCTCATCAGGGTCGGCCGTCTCCAACTGCCAACGCTCAAACTCGTCAAGCTCGACCGGCGCTGGCGACGGCGAGTGTGATGGAGAGGAGCATGCTGAGCTTTCCGGTCCTTGCCTCTGGCTTCTAAAAGCTGCAAACCTGTTGGTCGAGAGGCGCGGGACCTTCAGAGGCGGTTCTGAAGGCTCGTCTACCACGGCTGGTAAGTCTCGATATTGTTGTATCCAGAGGTCTCGAACTTGTTGCTTCGCCGGCTCGATCCAATCAGGATGGTGGTCGCGCCACGCCTCGAATCTATCCCATCGGTATTTGGGGTGTAGCGCAGCAGCGGCATAGATAAGGGGGGACTCGCCGATCTTCTCGTAGTACTTGTTCAGCTTTATCCACGCGTTGTTAAGGTTGACGGCGACGTGCTTGCCGTCATTACCAAGCTGTTCGACTCTCTTCTTCGCCTGCTCGAGAGAGTCGAGGAGAAACTCATACCCATCAAGGAGATCCCAGTTTGCCCCTTGAATCAGACTGACCACCTCGTCGCCTTCGCTGCCCTTTCTCTCACGAGCTTGACCATCGCCCTGCAGAGCCTTGACGACAAGCTCAAAGTCAAGAAGGATTTCCTTGAGCGTTAGGATCACCTTCCAGTCATTCGCGGTCAATATATTCTCCTTGCTCAGAAATAGCGGCTCCTTCGCGCCTCTTTTCAGAGTACCTGCTATTGTTCGCAAGTTCGAATCAACATGAAGCTTCGCCTCGAAGAGAAAGGTCTCGTAGAAGGGCTGGAGTTGAAGAGCGCGTTCCATCATGAAGTACTGGGAGAGCCACCGCGTGGCATTGTCAGTCACTACCCCAACCGGCGTGTGCTTCTTGAGCTCGTCACCCTCGAGGGCTTCGCGAATTCGTTGCTCTTGCGCCGAGATAAGCTTTTGGTCCAAAAGTCCGACCTGTTAACTTCCTTCTTATAGTTAGTACCGGGAGGTCAGCTAGAGAAGGCATACTTACTTGACAGAAGTTATGAAGCTTGCCGATAGGGCCCTTCTGCCTCCACTTCTCGTGCTCATGCTGAGAAGTAAGGAGGCCGGTAGAGACTTCCTGTTCGAAGGCATCGATCTCTGAGCCAAAGAGTAATGCCCTTACTACTAGGTTGATGATGTGGCCAAAGCAGCGAACCCTCCTCTCCTCCCACCGAAAGCCGAGCTGTTCGCCGATGACCTTCAGCGCGGTATCGTTGTTCGCGGCGTTATCGACCGTAAAGAAGCCGATCTTCTCGCCGGTATGCCGATCCTCCATTTCCGGAAGACCGAGAACAATTTTGTGAGGCTTACTCTCAATATCTCGGAATACTGCACTGACGCCGTAAAGGGAAAGGCGGTTACGCGAAGTCCATCCATCGAAGATCAAATGAATCTGCCCGGGGCTCTCTCGGAGCGTCTTGACCACCGTGTCCTTGTGCCGCTCAAACTCTCGTACGACGATGGCGTGAACAGTCTTCTCTGAGAGTTGGCTTGTTGGGTCTCAACAGAGGGGTTGAGGAACGAGAAGAGCTCGCGGAGATAAGGGTGTTCGACCGTACGGAAAGGAAGGTTGGCGCTGACGAACCATCTCACGATCCTCCTCTGGGACTCGGTTCGGTCGAACGCGTTAATCAGCTGATTGGCCATCTTCTGATCGCTGGGGTTGCTCGTGTCAAGTTTGAAGTAGGTGGCGATTGTCTTCGATACGCTGCTCTCGCGTTTGAGACTAGCGACGGCAGGCAACGCCCGCTTACCAGAAGGGTCGGTAATTCTATGGGCGTGCAAAAGATGATATTCGACGTTCTGAAGGTTACGTGCGTTGTACGCAGCCGGCTTCCTGCTACGTTGCTGAACACAGCGAAGGCATACCCAATACCGGATGCCTTCGCGCGAAACATCATAGCCGACCTTCCACACCCACGACCACACAGTTCCCTTCGATTCAGTCAACAGAGCGCCGGGGAATCGTTTGAAGAGGAAGCGTTCATCTTCTTCAGTACGTTCAGGAACGGTGACAGCAGACACTCCTGTAACCGTTCGCGCCGACGACGCGGTGGTGGTGGTGGTAGTGTCGCGATTGTCAGTGGGGTTAGAATCTTCCATCTTCTAACTAAGGCAAGAAAACTCCTGAAGTTTTTGAAAGTTAGTATTCTCATACAAATTACTAGTGTGCACTATCGGAGCTCAAACAGCAGTCCTTATCGATGGCGCGTGAAAATGTCGGTGAAAGCGAAGTTCTGCTTATCTTATCAGAGATGACTAAGAAATCCACATATTTCAATAATGGTCCACATTGCCGGCCGTCAGATGGAATGGGTGGGGTTTCCGGCAACCCTCGGTGGATGGATTGAAAGTGGGGGTTGCACTGCAACTTCCATTTCAATGTGGATTTTAGTGGAATGGATCCGGACGCTGGGTGAAGACGAAGGCTGGCCCCCAGGGTTGAAGGAAGACCTGGCCCCCGGGGTTGAAGAGGAAGCTTGGCCCCTAGGGGTGAAGACCTGTCCTCTGGAGAGTGAGGGCGCAAGCTTGTCTCCCGGAATCCGGAAGGCTCTTGCAGCAAGCTACATCAATGCATAATGCATATGCATTGCCTGTAGTTATGTTATTCTGAGCTTTGGAACGTCAGGAGTTAATCGCGTATAAATTGACTGTTGTCCTAAAGAACACATCTTGGAAGCATCGTCTGGTAGGGTCAAAGGCTGTGCCATCGGATGCACATCTAGCCTATCTAGCCTCCCACGCAGAGATACCAAACCCAGAGCATACAATGTCAGGCAATATGTGGCGTCAAAAATTATCGACCAGTACAGGTCATCGCTCGAATGTGTCAACGTGAGTGCGAACTGCTGCGGCGTATGGCACTGGAAGAGAGGTAAGAGGGAAAAGGGAAGAAAGCCGACGCGAGGGGGTGGGGTTTATTGGAGAGATAGGTATTTGTTTATTTGTTTTGACAAACAACGGGCGGGCCTGCGCGCGACATCAGCCCCACGTGGGGCAGAGAATTGACAGGGTTGCCGCTTCGGGGGCGAGGAAGCCCCGAGGAGCCGCAGGTGGGACGGAGCGCCCGACAAGACGACCGATCGTCCATGGTTCCCATCCATCCGTGTCCGCGCGATCGATCAATCGGTGTCCGAGTTGGCAGTCAGCCTAGCTATAGGCGTGGGCGAGGTGAGGCGAGATACGCCGGAGTTGGAACTGGGAGCACTGGGTCAAGGTCCGTTGTGGTCGGGTTTCGTGATGCTGTGGTTATGATTATGAGAATGGCAAGAATGGGTTCTTGTTTACACTGCCCGGGCCCGGCTGGTCGTGGCGTCGTACGCGGTCCGTTTGATAGGATTCGCGACATCAGTAGCGGGGGTATTGTGTGGACGGATTCCGCCTCGGTCACGGATGGCCCATATGCGGCGGCCCGAGGGGCAGCGCGGGTAACCGCCCCGAGCCAATCATCTGGACGAGGGTCAGCACCGGCAAGAAGGGGATCGTCCCCGATAGGCAAGTGATGGGCAAGCGTGACGGATTTTGACTAGTTATGGGTTTTTCATCCGGCCCGCGAGGGCGCGGTTTTCCTGTACATTAAATAGCTGAGGGTCCGGCACGCCTTAGGGCATAGCGGAGTATGAATAATAATAATGTTATGAAAAGAAGTAATGTGTTGGTCTTTTTGGGGATCTATAATTTTTAAGAGGGAATAACTACCTAGCTAATGTATGCGGGGCTACGTCCTAGCTCCCTCACCGTCAAGATACTCAGAGAACCAGTTCTGCCCCTTTGCTCATTAATAGATATCGAATCGAGGTGTCTATTTGTATGGCGGGGGTGATTCAAATCTGCGTGTATCTATTTAAAACACCCACCGGCAAAACGCGGCCGACATAAGCAACACACCTATACATCGCAAGTCTCTCAAACTCCAATTGTGGAAAAAAGCAACTCTTAGCTGTCAAACATGACGCCCTGGAGGGTCTTGACGCGGCTGACGGCGACGTACGTAAGCCCTGCCGTGAAATCCCTGTCTGAGATATCCAGTACAGCCCTGTCAAGCGTTGCACCCTGCGACTTGTGTACCGTGATGGCGTAGGCGATCGTCAGAGGGAACTGCGTGCGTGTACAGTTGGTATTACCCCTGAGGAAGTCCCTCTTGCTGCGAAAGATGGGGACCACGCCAGCGAGCTCGGGGTCATCGAAACAGGGAGGACCAACGTACTGATCAAACTTGATTAGCACAACAAAAGGAGGCTGCGTGCTGGTATCGGCGCCAGTCCGCCACGCGAAGTCGTAGATCGTGCCAATAGACCCGTTGACGAGACCCTTGTCGATCCAGATGTTCTCTGTCAGCATGACCCGAGCACCAATCACCAAGGGGATCTTCTTGTGGAGATTGCCAGCGTCCGCCGCCTCAACTTCGCTAGCCTTTGGGCCAGTATTGTCAGCGACAGCTTGGTAACAGGGCAGGTTCAGACCCTCAAGGTGGGTAAGGTTATAGTCGTTGACCTGGCTGTTCCGCGGATAGATACGAAGGGCATCATCAAACGACCTGACCTCCTCAAGTGACAATGCCGCCTGCGCCCGGGTCGACAACAGTCTCCATTGCTAAACCGTAGGGTTGTTATGGCGCAAACCGTCCAACGCATTCCTGAAGCCCACCTGTGTTTCGCCCTGCTGTCTGACAACCTCTTTGAGCTCGATGGTACGGTCGAACGCCCGGTATATGTTGCGACCAGCGATCTCGACTGCACCCAGCACAGCGTTGTTGCTATACAGCGCCCTCTCCGCAACAGGTGGTAGCTGAAAGAAGTCGCCGATCAGGACCACGCTGCGGCCACCAAACGGCTGATCACGGTACCGGGGCCAGATCTCGCCCATCCTGTAGCTGATCGATGCCAGAAGCCGGAGCCCAATCATGGACTTCTCGTCGATGATGAAGTAGAGGACGTCCTTGAGTTTGGCCTGCAAGTTACCAAGCTCAGTGGCGTTGAGGTTGTTGATGTCGCCCTTCTTGCTCACCGGTAACCGTAGCAGCGAATGCAAAGTACTGCCTGTAACGGGCTGTGCCCGAGGTGAGCCTCGGTAACCCTCGGCCAGCTCACGTACAAGCACGGTCCACCGAACCCCTGGATGAAGCTATTCCCAGTTGCCCCACAGCGCACCGAACATTCTAGCAATGCGCTCGGGCCACCGCACTCACGATCATAAAGCAGCCCCACGAGCTGCCAGACTCTCTCATCTTTCCTTTTCTTCTTCAAGCTTAGTGTACTCGTAGAGTCGTCACCAGATAGTTGCAATATACTCCTGGGACCGTTACACTGCCAGCGATATTGTTGGCGGCAACGCCAGTCGGAGCAGCCCGAACAACGGGCGAAGAATAGCCACGAGCCCGCGCAAGCTGGTCGAGCCGGGCAAAGAGGAGGCGGATAACATGCGACTTGCCGGTACCACCTCTACCGTCGACCTGCAGAAGAGGATAGGATCCGGGTTGTCGCCGGCCAGGTAGGCTTTGTATTGTGCCTCGAACATGTCGAATATCATACGCTGTTCAGTGTTGAGACTATCGGGCGCACTCGCAGAGAAGTCTCCAACCTCCACTTCACCCACACCATGTTCAGCCTTCTTGAGCCTCCAGAACTCTGCCGCGATGGGTTCAAGGTCAGGGTAACGACCAACGTGAGGCTCCCACGAATGCAGTATATCGATGTCACGGTTGCCGAGGATGTCGATATCCTCCTGCTCAACCGGGCGATTGGGCAGCTCGGCGGCCAGTTCGTCCCAGTCTCGAGGTTGGAGCTCCTCGTCAGGGGCATCTTCGAAGACATCCTCCGCCTCCGGTACAAACACCTCGCCGTAATAGTCGTCCGGGTGACGGTGGATCTCGAGGCAGTACTCGTACGCGTGGCGATAAGTGTCAAAGACAGAGCCATCGACCGTCTTCAAATCCTCGGGGTTACGATGGACGTGGTTGAGCATCAACTTGACCCGACAAAAGTCCTCGAACTGATTGTCAGCCGCCCCTGGGTCAGACTTGTAACGTGGAAAGTAGTTCAACACCCGTGGCTTTGCACGTCGAATCCGACGCCACGACTGCGGGCCCCGGGACCAGTCGATGTTCGACAGAAAGTCAAAGTAGGTAATGTCGTCCCATAACCCTAACGCCATCAGGAGGGTCCGGTGCATCAGAAGGCGGCTGCCTCGCATTGCCGCCCGGAGGTGGGGGCGGGGGCATCCCGCCCGGTGCGACGGTTGCCATCGTTGTGACTAGGCGACGGTTAGCGATACTGCGTAGCTCGTTCAATATGGACGACTTGCATATGCGATCAGAGTTGTACTGCAGATGGTATCAATTGCGATGGGCAATAGTAGTGCGATGTGGAGGAAGATTTGTGCAAGAGGTTTGGTCGGTCAATTTGTGGGCCATTTTAGCACCCCACGCATAAAAAGTCTTGCAAAAGGCAAGTACGATACACCGGACGGAAAGCCGCATTCGCAGTTCAATTACGTAGTTCAATCGCGCCTCTGTTGTCTTTGGGGGGTGGTTAACAGTCGTCTTACAATGGCGGCTGCGCCTACGTCCTTGTCGATCGAGAGGCCAATTTTTATAGAGGGTTAGTATCTTGATTCGAACTTGTAATCTCTTGAGACTTGTCGGCTTCTCGGTCGTGGTAGTCGGCTTCTTGAGAACTTAGGGGGGTATCGCAGTCTTGAGTATGGGGCTGGCCTCTTGATCTTGAGAGTATCGCCCGATGTGTCGAGCCACAGAGCCACAACGCCAAGTACGCTAAGTACGCCAGTTCTATGGCATCCAATCGCTCCTCGAGAAACTCTGGAGGATTAGCCCAGTAAATGAAACGAAGCGTTCCTTCTTCGCTTCCTCAATGTACATTGTACATCTCAGAGACTCATCAATTGAAGCTTCGCTTCAATTATATTGTTATTGTTTCCTACGCCGTTATACCCTACAGGGGGCGTGCCGGTCCTACTACTAGCTAGCCTATATAGGAAAACCGTGCTAGGGAGCCCTAGCCGGGTGAAAAACCTATATACCGTTCTTCCAGGCCATCGGGTTCGGAGACTTCGTCGCTCTACAGGTTAAAGGAGCCTACTCAGCCCCCTGCATACCTCCCTCCTGGCCTTGGCCGGCCAGCGCTGTATTAACCCGCATCGCAAAGGTTAGCTTTCCCTGCCTCGGGTCTCTTCTTGCCCCCTCCTGGGCTATAGCGAAGCCGGGGGGTCGACCCCGGAGCCGCTTCCTTTTTCCTGCTTCTTGGAAGCCATCGTCGGCTTCCTCCATTGGGTCTTGGACCCCCTGGAAGGTAATATTCCGCATCTGTTGTAGTGGCTGTTGTCGTTGTTGTTTGTTCTGAAGGGCCAGCTCAAAGGTCCTTGGCCGGAAAAAGTATGCCTCCCTTGCCGCACCCCGGGCTTTAACTGCTTCCGGGCACCACCGTACCCAGGCCGGGTGCCTCCCTCCACAGGCCGTACACCTAAGTGGGATCCTATTTTCCAGGGTAGGGCATTGGGCCTCCCCTGCCCTCCCGCCCTCCCCGTGTACCCCTGCCGCACACCGCGGGCAGGTAGCCTTTCCCTTGCAAAACCGTTGGGTATGCCCCCATCCCCAGCACTTATAACACTGCGTCGCCTGCAGTGCTCCCCAATATGGCTCGCAGTCGAATAGCTGAGCCTGCCAGAGGACCCCTTCCTCACACGCCTTCTTTGCCTCCTCCTGGCTAGCCAGGCTAATTAGGGCTGTAGCCCTTGTAATACCTTCCTGTCGCAGTATAGGCATCTCTCGGTAAGCTCTTAAGAGCTTGGCATTCACCCTGAAAGCTTGGCATGCAGGAAAAGGGGTTTTTCTTTTGTATTTAGTCCGCTCCTGAGAGCTACTCTCCTTTGTTCATAACTAGGGCACTTTTACCTCACGTTTTCCCACTATCAGGAGCTCCCTGCAGTGCAACACTTCCCTTGTTGGGATCCGGAACCGAACTCTTTCAACTGTCGATAGTCCAGTCGACCTGCCGAACTCCTCCTCCGTTACCCCCTTCAAGTCTCTCTTCAACATCCCCTTCGCTAGGACTGTAAAGGTCCTCTTCCTCTCCTCTGCAGCCTCCCCGAAGGCCTTTGTTATCCACCCTCTATTCCCCTCCTTTTCGTGCCACTCCTTTGTTTCCGTGTCCCTAAATGTAACGATAACATCACCACTTGGGAGCCTCCGGGCCGCAATAGCTCCCTTTCTCTCCGACGCCCCGTTAACTGCTTGGACCACTTCTTGTGGTAACCTCCTCGTTAACGATGGCTCCATCGACCCCCGAACTAGCACCTCCCTATAAAGCCTTCCTGGTATAACCTTCTTCGGGGGTTCCTCGGCCGCAACCGTAGCCCACGAGCGGGCTGTCGATACAGCCCGACCCCCTTTCTTCAACTCCTGTATTTCCTTCTGGAGCTCCCCCGTTACCTTCCCAATCTCCTCCTTCACCACCCCCGCCACGGCCTCTATAATAGTCTTCCGGAGGCCCTCTGAACTAGCCGCTGCGGCCGTAGCTGCTGCGGCCGCTTCGAGGGCCCCGATCTTTGATCTTTGCTTTGCTTCCGTAGTCGTTCCATCAGCTCGTCGACCATATAGTACGCCGTGTCCCGGTCGTCCGTCTTCACCGTATCCATCAGCATCCCAGCTATTGTCTCGTCCTTCAATCCTGTAAACGGGGTGCTCCCGTCGAGGCTATCGTTGTCGTCGTCGTCGTCGTCGTCGTTCATATCTTCATCGCTTTGGTGAGCTCTAATTGGCTGGGTTCTTCCGGGCGGTGGGGCGGGCCCCACAACTGGGACAGATTTTTCCTTTCCTCCCGTCGACAGTCCCCCTGTTCTCGAGGCCATTGTAGTCGCCCACAATGGCTCCCGCAACAGTTGGGCCGAGGCCGGGGCTTAGAGCTTTGCAAGCCCTCTCGAATGCAGGTGATTTCGTGTATTTTGACGCAGTTAACGCAAAGCTGTCCCGTAGTCTTCTAATAGTATATGTCTTCGCTTCAATTATACATGATAGCCATTCCGCGCTATTCCCGGAGGAATTATAAATATAAACAGGGTTGACATACCTCCGAGAGTCATGCTCACGCTAGGTTGTGGCTGGTTGCCCGGTCTGGAAGGCGTCTGTTGTTAGACCCCGGGCCTAGACTGAGGTGCCAGGCCATCCAACGCAAGGAACCCTTGCAGAGTTCAAGCAGAAGACTAGAAGACATTCGACAGGTCTGCTCTGGATTTGATGATAGGCATAGAGTTGGTCGCCAAATTCAAAACACGAAATAGCCGTGCGCGAGGACGGTCCCAGTACTGTCGTCATGGCTACCTCTAGATCTACTACGAGACAAACCTTCGCCACCCCCTCAAATCTAACGCGACAATATTTCGCCTGATATGCCATCGGATTCTATCAACCTAACACCAAAAGCTTTGACAGCCTTGGCTTTGACCTTTTGTGGCGTACACAAGACTCTTTGCGTGACCAGAAGCTCCGTCTATAACTCAACCCTTGTAAGTGTTCGACCGCCCCTCAAGGTTGGTAGATGCGATTGAATAACGCAGCATGAATCCCCACACAACCCCGTCCCTCGAACATGGATATGTCAATAGACACGGATTTTGATGTCGAGGAGCCCTACCCGGGTTGGGCCGAAGACGATAATGGGCCATTGTTGCTCGGCGTCATGGGGGCCATGACCGGTCTGGCCATTGTGTTTGTGATCGCAAGAATATACAGCCGCCTGATTTTATTAGGGAGGCTCGGGTTTGACGATTACATTCTCATCATCTCTGTCGTGAGTTCTTCCTCCTCTCCAAGGGCCTATCCCCGGTTCTGGGTCGTAGTATCAGATACTGACCAGGTTCCCACGTAGCTGTTGAGCCTTTCGTACCTGTCCCTCATTGCGGTCACCATATCGTACGGCTTCGGAAGGCATACGGCCACAATAAATCCGGATAACATCCGTCGCATCATTTACTACGCCTCGATTTCGTTCATGCCCGGGATAGCATCGTTTGCGCTACCCAAGTTCGCCGTGGTGATTCTACTTGCAAAGATCCTCCACCCCAGCCGATGGCATAAGGTGGTCATGTGGATCATCTCAACTCTATACCTTTTGCTGACGATCGGCATGCTCGTCATCAACCTTGCCCAATGCCAGCCAGTCGAAACTCAGTGGGGGGCGGCAGAGGGCACATGCTGGGATTATCAGATCATACTCTCATATGCCCTCACGCAGGGTATTTGTTCCGCCCTCCTTGATTTCTACCTCGCCTTCTATCCAACCATCGTGTTATTCCAGTTGCAAATAAACTGGAGGAAGAAGCTGGCCTTGTCGTCTGCTCTGGGGTTTGGTTACTGGTAAGCCAGGGCTGGGGAAATCCTGCTGCCAGTTTGCTGACAGACCAGCCAGCGCCGCAGCTATCACATCCTACAAGACTTACACTCTACCGTCGTTCCGACCGAGCGGATTATACGTGGGAAGTCGATGACCTCGTTCTCTGGACAAAGTGAGCTTTCCCGAGTTATCCGCGCTAAGCGGTTCTAACCCATCCGTTTGCATAGTATTGAGGCCAACTGCGTCCTTATTGGTGCTTGTATCCCCTGCCTGTTCCCCCTTGTCAAGAAGATCTTTGGTGCGTCGGCACTTAGCGGTGGAACACCACGGGATCATAACCAAAACCAAGGTGGCACCATCATAACCATCGGATCATCCCCCAAAAGACAGAGGCGACCCATGGGGTCTCTAGGCCTCTCACAGCTTGATACTCTAAGAGGCGAAAACAAGGATAGTGTTGTGGAGTTGCGCACACTCCATATTAGCACTACAGAGCTCCGGGCCGAGGACACGGATCAGACGGTTGCCGAACAGTGGGAGCAGGATCAGGAGGGACTACAGGAGATAGGAGGATACCAGCGCCGACCGCAAACACCGTTCCGTCAGCGGTGGCAAGAAGGGAGAAGAATAGATCGTGGATAGGCCTTGTCAGAGAAGTTCAAACCAAGCGCGTTTGTGATTAATGAATACATGGGGTCCTTTCAACAGGCCGCTGGCATTCTATACCATATGAAGCATGATTCCCAAGTCTTATATCATGGACTGTGAGTCCTACTGTGGAACACTGAAGGAAACAAGCAGGCACTCGAGGCCCTGCTAGAAGAAGCGCAGTACGACCTAATGGCTATTCAGGAGCCATGGATCAACCAACAAACCAAGTCAACCTACTGTCCTAGAGGCTCGAAATACCACCTAGTTCATAAAGCAAGTGGGCGAGCGGCTATATTCGTCAGCCGAAAGTTCGACATAGGACAGTGGGAATATGAGACTTCAGAGGAACATTGTAAGGTATGGTTCCCAGGGCTCGGGAATAGTGGACTAGAACTCTGGTCTATCTATAACCCCCTTGAGGATAAAACCCTCCTACAAACCCTCCTAAGTCGGCCGGCCCCAGCCTACCCAGTAGTATTAGCGGGGGACTTTAACCTACACCACCCGCAATGGGACCGGTTTGGCCGGTACGAAAGGAAGGCCGAGGCTCTCCTAGAGTTGGCACTACAGTGGGATCTCGATCTTCGAACTCCAGCAGGCACTATAACCAGGGCACCGCAGGGGGCCCAGCGAGGCCGCACTTCGACAATAGACCACTTCTGGGCATCAGTGGGTCTACAAACGACCTACTACGGCCTGGAATATAGGGGGAAGTCAGACCACTACCCACAGATTTTGGAAGCTGACATCGGAGGCCCCCTACCACAACAAACTCAGCCAGGGGTTGGAACTGGAAGATGATGGACAGGCGTAGGGTGGAGGCCGAGGCGGCCCTCCTACCAGAGAAAATAGGCCTAGAGGACCCAGGGCCACACGGCCTCCGGGCACAAGTCAGGGAGCAGGAGGGTTTAAAAGAAGCATTCAACTGGTTGGTCGAGGAGCTACAGAGGATGGCTGAAGTGGCCACCCCTCGGAAGAAGGCCAACAGAGGCCACGGCTCGCCGTGGTGGTCAGTGGAGGTCCAGGAGGCCCAGAGAGAGGCAAGGAGAGCCGAAAGGGAGTGCAAGGCAGCCTCGTCGGAGCACAACAAAGAAAGACTTAACCAAGGTCTACGGGCCCTCGCGGCCACCATCAACAAAGGAGAAAACGAAGACCTGGAGGACAACAATGCAGAAAGCCACCCACAAAACCGACCTGCTATGGAGCCTAGAACGCTGGGCCCGTTGCAGAAGCTTCGCCCCCCCAGATCCCCCGAAACTACCCGCTCTCACAGGGCCCCCCGGAGGCCAGGACCTCTCCACCCACAAGGAGAAGGCGGAGGCCTTAGCACGCCGGTTCTACCCTAACCCAGAAGCTGACCTGTCACGAATATGCCAACAGGTGGGGCCTCGGGCGCGGGACGCCCCGAGCTGGTCGCGATGAACGGACCAATCAAAGAAGAAAGGAGGTGATCAGTGAGCTCAGTCGCCAAGCAACTAGCAAGTGTACTGAGCACACTGAGCACAGGAAGAAGCATAACCAATCAGAACACAGGAATACAGGGAAGTGATCAGTGTGATCAGTGACCTCAGAAAGGAAGAAACACTGAGCACACTGAGCACCCAGGAATTAGATAGTATATAGTCACTCGTTCTGGAGAGCTCTGGGAGTTCTCCAGTTAGCAATCACAACTACAGTTCGCTACAAGCTCGAGAGCCTACTGTTGAGACAAGTCTTTGTTGTGCACCTTTTGGCTGCACCGAACCTAGTACCTTTGCAAGACACCTTCAATCAGACTGAACCCTAACAGGACGAGGTCCAGGAGAGGTTCGTCACACGTTGCTAACTCCCTTTAACTCTGTTACAGTTCAGGATTGAAGGCAATACGTCCATGAGCACCACTGGCTCCGATATCGATATGGCAACTCCAGCTTCACCCACCGACCTCAACGTCATCATCAAGTCCCTGCAGGACAAGATAACCGCGCTCGAGAAAGAAGCAGCGGAACACCAGGACCTCATCAACGAAGTCCACACCAAGGTCGACGATGTGGGGAAGAACAAGCTCAAGATCGAAGCGCCCGAGAAGTTCGACGGAAAGAAGGAAGACCTCTCGCGCTTCCTCACCGAGATGTCGTCCTACATGGAACACTACGACGCCAGGTTCCCCGATGAGGAGACCAAGACTCGATACGTCGCGTCGAGACTCACGGGCCAGGCGGCACGCTGGTTCGAGCCCACGCTCAAGGACTATGTCGACCACGCCAGCGTCAAGCAGCAAGCTTTCACCAAGATGGTGTTCGAGGACTACGACCAATTCGAAAAGGAACTTCGGAAGGTGTTCGGGGACCAGGACGAAAGAGTCCACGCCCAGGACCGACTCGCGAGACTACGGCAGACCAAGTCCACGTCGGCTTACGCCACACTGTTCAGACAAGACTCCATCAGGGCCGGAATCAATGAAGAAGGCCTGATGCAACTGTTCTACGACGGGCTCAAGGATGACGTCAAGGACGAGCTGTACAAGGAGGACCGCCCTGCCACCCTTGACGAGTACATCGCCAAAGCCATCAGGATCGATGACCGCCAGTACGCAAGGAAGCAGCAGCGGAAGGGACAGGGACGATTCGTGCCAGGAACCCAAGGAAGTGGGAGCACGGCCAACACAGGGAAGAAACGACAACAGAAGAGCACTTCCTACGGCACCCACGCAGGACCCATGGACGTCGACGCGCCCAGGCGCATTGGGCGGGAAGAAGACGGTGCCAAGGACAAGACAGGCATCACCTGTTACAACTGCGGCAAGAAGGGTCACTTCAAACGTGACTGTCGCAGCAAGAAGGAGTGGCGACCGGTTCCAGGAAAGGAGGCCGCCACCATCGACCAGGCCACGGTCGGGAAGAGAGTCCGGATTCAGGAGGTCGCCGCAGCCAGCTACACGCAGGACGACCTCGAATACGACATTGACAGGGCCAACGACCAAGAATCAGCCCTGACGGACCCAGATCAGGAGGACCCAGCAACACCCTTATCGAGACCGACGATGAAGGAGAGGTTGCACCTCCACGTTTCGCCCTAGCAATGGCAGGAGACTGGGGGCTCGGGTTGGTCCAGCAAGACGACGGACACTGGCGAGCCCGGCAGAACGCCGAGGAAAACACGGGACCCAACCTAGCTTTCCTGCAGAAGCGAGTCCTGGAACTCAGAGAGCGGGTCTATCGGCTCGAAGACGAGAAAGCGGAACTCGAAAAGACACTTGAGGAAAGAAACGAGCAGTATGGACGACTCCGCGCTGAACTCGACTCAATCCAGGAAGGGGTACAAGAACTCACCAACACCCACGGGGCGATCGGCCAACACCTCGACAGGATCACAGAGGAAGCCAGGATCCTACACGAAGAGCAGATCGGGACGACGTTCGACTATACCCCCTGGGACGGACCCACGGAACCGGCAGAAGATTGTGAGAACGGGGTCCAGCACCCGGAGAAAATCTACCTCTTTGCTCAGGAAGAACGACGCAGCAAGGGGCAGATGACTCAAGACTGGGACGAGTACTGGGCGCGGAACCAGTACCTCGCCCCAGGAAGAAGCACGGAAGACCTCGAGACTCAAGGACTCCGAGGAGTGTCGGACGCGTTTCGACTGATGGAAGGGGACCACCACCGACTGAACCCAAGGAGATGGGATCACATCTACCTCCCCTGGTTCCAGTGCGTAGCACATGAGTGTCGCTACCACTTTCAGAGCAAACTCCACTACGACCACTGGCCCATCAGGAACCAGAATCAAGCCGGCCAACCACTACCCACGACATGGGTATACGATCACGGATGCGCACCACCAGCCCTGTCATGGGACATAGGAATGGCAAACGACAAGCGACTTAGGGCCAAACCCAAGAACGCCTGGCCACAAGCGTGCAGAATGATCGGAGGAATGCAAAACTGCATTGAGGCAGACTGTGTCATCCACGCAGATGAAAAGTTGCGGGAACACGCAGAACAACGGAAGAAGGTCTATCAGCGAAGACCCAGCACCAGGAGACGAATCGAACCCTGGATGAGCCAATGGCTCCAGGAACACCGAACGATCGACGCCGCAAGCCAAGGTGCGGACAGGGACGCCTTGAAACACCACGAGAGCTTGGGAAACGGCTCAGGGCCCTCCGAGGGGCCCGGAAGTCTCTAACTCCACCACAACGGAGACAGGCCGCGCAGTACAGGAAGAACTGGCGCAAACAGAAGCCTTATAACGACCTCCCAGCAGGCGAACACGAAGTAGCTGCTGTAAGAAGCACCAAGCCAGACAACAGGCTCTGGATCACAGCGCGATGGGGGAAATTCGAGGCCCTCGCGTTAGTGGATGGAGGAGCGCAGATGGATCTCATCTCGCCCACATTTGTGAATCAACTCAGAATCCCATGGAGGATCAAGAAACAACCACACGTCGTCAAAGGACCATTCGACACACAATGGGTACGACGAGAAACAGAACCACTCGACATTGAGGTGGCAGGAAAGACCACCCAAGTGGTATTCGATATTGTGGACATGGGGCCGGAGAAAGACATGATTCTCGGACGCCCATGGCACAGGGACTATGACCCGGACATCAGTTGGAAGGGAGATGGCCATCTGCAACCGCGGGAACGGCGGGAGCATCCAACCAACTCGATGGGAGAACGCGCAGAACAGGAGCCACGAACGAGCAGCGGGTCAGAACAAACCCCCTCTACGGGCCCACCGCAGGAAGCAGCCAGTACAGAAGGACGTACTCTGAAATCCGGAAGAAGCGGCACACGACGAAAGAAGCAGACACGGGAGGAACGAACCATCGCCGTCGTCTCAGTCGACGAGCACGGAATGCTCAAACACGAACAATGGGTCACTCAGCTCGAGGCAGCAAACATCGAGCTGGCATCAAAAGAAGTCAAGGAACTCGAAGCATCATTCATCGAGTCAGGACACAAGTTCGCGTACTACGAAGGTACGGCGAAGAACGCGAAGACGGGACAGATCCCAGACGACTACAAGGGGCACCCGGCGTTCACAGCAAAACATCTCGCAGGGCTACCAGACCACGGACCTTGGGATCACGAGATCAAACTCAAGGAAGGAGCCCAGTTGAAATTCTTCAAGGTGTACCACACCAACGAGAAGCAAGATGCAGAGTTGAGGAGCTATCTCGAAAAGAACCTCGAGATAGGGCACATCAGACCATCGACATCGCCGGCGGGCTACCCAGTCCTTTTCGTTCCAAAGAAAGATGGGAAGCTCAGGATGTGCGTGGACTACCGACAGTTGAACAACGAGACGGTGAAGAACCGCTACCCACTGCCACTGATCTCGAGGCTTCGAGACCAGCTGTCAGGGGCACAATACTTCACGCGACTCGACCTTCCAACAGCGTACGCCCACATCCGCATCAAGGAAGGAGACGAATGGAAGACGGCTTTTCGGACACCCTACGGGCACTACGAGTACCTCGTCATGCCGTTTGGGTTGACCAACGCACCAGCGACATTTCAAGCCGCCATCGACCATGCAATTCGGCATTGCCTCGACAAGTTTGCGGTCTGCTACTTGGATGACATCTCATCTACTCCAAGACACTCGAAGAACACAAGAGACACGTGCAGCAGGTGCTGGACGCACTGCACAAACACAAGTTGTCAGTCAACAAGGACAAAAGCGAGTTTCACGTCAAGAAGACAGTGTTCTTGGGTTATGAGATCTCCCCGGGATGGGTCAAGATCGAACCCGAGAAACTGGAAGCTGTCAGGACGTGGCCGACACCAACGAACGCCACAGGTCAGAGGATTCATCGGATTCGCCAACTTTGTCAGAATGTTCATCAAGAACTTTGGCGACATCGCGAGACCTCTACACGAACTTACGAAGAAGGATGCCACATTCCAATGGAAGCAGGAGCACGAGCAGGCTTTCCAACGGATCCGCGAAGCAATCATCGCCGATCCTGTGCTCATGCTGCCTGACCCGAACACACCTTTCGAAGTCGAAGCTGACGCTTCGGACTTCGCAATCGGAGGGCAACTTGGCCAGAGAGACAAGGACGGCAAGCTTCATCCAGTTGCGTTCTTTTCCAAAAAGCTCGAAGGACCAAGACTCAACTACCCGATCCACGACAAGGAGCTTCTCGCAATTATCGAAGCGTTTCAGGAATGGAGACCATACCTCAGCGGCACAACACACGAAGTTCAGGTGTACACGGACCACAAGAACTTACGATACTTCACCACCACGAAGGTGCTGAACGGACGACAAACTCGATGGGCAGTTTCTGTCCGAATTCAACTTCACGATCCACTACAAGAAAGGCTCAGAGAACGCACGAGCGGACGCCTTGAGTAGACGAGCGGATCACCACGACAACACATCTGAAGCCTCCACCATTGCTACATCAACAGACAGACGGATCGCTACGGCATGCTTCCCAACCGACTGAAGACTACGAGATCGCAGCACTTCAGCAACAGTCGGAAGATCCCGAAGCCAGGCCTCTGCAACAGTTTGTAGAATGCTGTGCGGCCTTCAGGGAACAACGTTTGGAACGGGACTTCCAAGGAACCATCGCGGACAACGAGCGCGATGCATGGCAAGAAGAGCCAGAATCCAAGATCGCGGGATTGCGACTTGAAGGACGAGACTCTGGTACCACGACAAGGCCTACGTCAGGCTCAGCGACCAAAGGAGCTCATTCGGAAAATCACGAGTCAAGACTCGGAGGACACATGGGAATCAGCAAAACAATTGCGAAAGTCAAAAGAATTACGACTTCCCAGAATCAACAGGCGACAGAAGCTGTCTTAGCAGAGTGCGACCTCTGCGGACGAAGCAAACCACCACGACACAAACCATACGGACTGTTGCAGCCATTGCCAGTCGCAGAACGACCATGGAGTTCGGTGACAATGGACTTCATCACCAAACTACCAGCCTCCAAGGATTCAGTAACGGGAGTGGAATACGACAGCATCCTCACAATGGTGGACAGACTCACCAAGTGGAGCTACTTCCTCCCGTACAAGGAGTCATGGTCAGCGGAACAACTCGCAGACGTGATCTATCGCAACATCACCTCGGTCCACGGATGGCCGGAGGAATGGATCACGGACAGAGACACGAAGTTCGCATCAAAGTTTTGGCAAGCTCTGATGACGAAGCTGGGTACGAAGAGTAAGCTTTCGACCGCTTACCACCCACAAACGGACGGACAGACGGAACGACTCAACCAGGTTGTCGAACAATACCTGCGGTTGTATGTCAATTTCCAGCAGGACAATTGGGTCGAGCTGCTGCCAACGGCACAACTCGCCTACAACACCACCGTCACGGAGACCACGAAGGTCACGCCGTTCTTCGCGAATTACGGCTACGAGCAGACTTGCGACAAGGGCCCGAGGTCTCGGTGCCCAGAGCGGCAGTCAAAGCCAACAAAATGAGCTCGCTGCATGCGATGCTCAAGGAGAACTCGAGTTCGTACGAACAGGATGAAGAAGTTCTACGACAGAACAGGCTCGAGGGACCTCGCCTAGGAGGGGGCAAAGTTTATCTCATTTCTCGGAATCTTCGCACGAAACGACCAAGCAGGAAGCTCGACTTTCGCAAAATCGGACCGTTCAAGATCGACAAAAAGATTTCGGAGAACAATTACGCACTCGCGTTACCCTCAACAATGCGACTACGGACCAACGTTTTCCACATCTCGCTTCTGGAACCAGCGCCCAAGAACGCGAGACTCGACAAGGGTGTCGAAGCAGAAGACGAAGAGGAACTCTGGGATGTCGAAGAAATTCTGGATTCACGCATCACAAAGGGACGGATCGAGTACTTGGTCAAATGGCTGGGGTTCGGCCCCGAAGACAATTCATGGCAACCCGCTACAAACTTCAACTGCCCCGAGGAGCTGGAGGACTTCCATCGGAGGAACCCAGACCGACCAAAGGAACCCCTCCAGACAAGTCGACCCCGGCGAGGAAGGGGTCGTCCGAAAGAAAACTAAGGCACTGTCAGCGAGAATGCTCAGTGTGACCAGGGAAGACAGACTTTTGAACCCAAGGGGAGGAAGGAGGAGGAACGCCAGCAGCACCCGAAGAAGACGGTTGCCCAGCAGCAGCCTCCCGGCGTTCTTGCTCCGCCAACACTTCTCCCTCCTGGTCAAACATCGCCAAAGCCTTGCGCTTCAAGGCCAGACGCTGGACCCGCAGACGGTCCGCCTTTTCCAAGGCCGTCATCAAGGCATGGCTCGCGTCCCGACGCGCAGCCTCCAACTCCCCAAGAATACGGTTGGCATTTCGGATAGCCTCCGTCGCAACACGCTCTTTTTCGTCCAGATCGCGCTCCTCGTCAACGATGCGGCGGACGGTCGAATCGCTGTACCCAAAAGCGTCACATAGATGATTGCCCGCGTCAAGGCAGTTGCCACAGACGTCGGAATTGTCGGAAACCTTGCAATCGGGAAGTTTCTTCTCCCTGCAGCGAGTACACCTCACCATTTCGGTACCAACAAGATTGGATAAAATTGCACGAGTACGACGGCGCTCGGTGCTAGATTTTTGTTTCCGCTTTTGTTTTCGCTTTCTTATACCGTCAGTCATGGTGGAGGAATGAGTGGGGAGAACAAGAGAACCTACTAACCGAATGTGATTGGGGACTGTTGGCACTATTTCAGGAAGTCGGCAAGAGAATGCGGCCGACGGGACGTCGACCCTGGAGGAGGGGCATCGTGTCACGAATATGCCAACAGGTGGGGCCTCGGGGCGCGGGACGCCCCGAGCTGGTCGCGATGAACGGACCAATCAAAGAAGAAAGGAGGTGATCAGTGAGCTCAGTCGCCAAGCAACTAGCAAGTGTACTGAGCACACTGAGCACAGGAAGAAGCATAACCAATCAGAACACAGGAATACAGGGAAGTGATCAGTGTGATCAGTGACCTCAGAAAGGAAGAAACACTGAGCACACTGAGCACCCAGGAATTAGATAGTATATAGTCACTCGTTCTGGAGAGCTCTGGGAGTTCTCCAGTTAGCAATCACAACTACAGTTCGCTACAAGCTCGAGAGCCTACTGTTGAGACAAGTCTTTGTTGTGCACCTTTTGGCTGCACCGAACCTAGTACCTTTGCAAGACACCTTCAATCAGACTGAACCCTAACAGGACGAGGTCCAGGAGAGGTTCGTCACATGACCTTTCTGACATAGAGGACCCGGACCTGCTAGAACAGTGGGTTCCGAAGTTCAATATAGAGGAAAAGGTTACAGTGGGTGATGTTAGGGCAGTCCTTTCGAAGATTAGTCCTTGGAAGGCTCCAGGCGAGGACGACTTACCTATAGGCCTTCTTAAGGCCTGTGGGCGCCCACTGTTCAAGGTGCTAGCGGTTCTCACGGAGGCGTGTTTCCGGATCGGATGGTTTCCAGAAACATTCAAGAGAGCCAAAACAGTTGTCCTACAAAAGCCCGGAAAAGAGCCGAGTACCTACCGAACTCCAGGAGGTTACAGGCCTATAGCCCTCCTACCTACAGTTGGGAAGGTCATAGAAGCACTGGTAGCAAAGAGGATTACTAGTGCTGCAGAGGCCTACGGCCTACTACCAGCGGAGCAGATGGGAAACCGAGAGCATAGGTCAACAGAAGTAGCGATTCGGCTAGTCGTAGCCCAAGTCCAGGAGGCCTGGCGGCAGAAAGCAACCGCCTCCCTTCTACAGCTGGATATCTCAGGGGCATTCGACACCGTCAACCACACCCGGCTACTAGCCACTCTTCGGCTACAGGGTTACCCACAGTGGGTGGTTCTGTGGGTGAAGGCGTGGTTAAGTAACAGAGTTGCGATCCTCCACTTCGACGGCCAGAAAACAGAGGACATCCCAGTCATAGCGGGAGTCCCCCAGGGCTCACCACTATCCCCGATCCTATTTATCCTCTACATTGCCTCCCTATATCAGGCCCTGAAAACAGCTCATCCACTGGTTAGCATAGTAGGGTTCGCAGACGACACAAACCTACTGGCCTTTGGAAAGAACCCAGAGGCCAATACACAGCAACTAGAAAAAGCTTGGAAGACCTGCTTGCAGTGGGCTGGTACCCGGGGGATGGCGTTTGCACCCCAAAAGTGCGAATTAATTCACTTCAACAAAGGTCGGAGACAGTGGGAGAACCCGGTGGCCCTGGCCCACCCAGGGGCTAGTGGCTACAGCACAGTTAAGCCAGTGGAATCGGCTCGGTTTCTAGGCGTCTGGCTGGACTGGAAGCTATCATGGAGGGCGCACCAACAAGCTGTGGAACGGAAACTCAAAACCCAAGATTTCGCCTTATCGAGGATTGCAGCAAAGACGTGGGGCCCGAGCCTATCCAGGGCTCGGGAGGTCTACGTAAAGTGCATCCGCAGTGCCATAGCTTACGGAGCCTCCAGCTTCCACCAACCAACAGCTCCAAGAGCTACAGGGCCGAAGGGGCCTGCAAAGGTCTTGTCAAAAGCTCAGAACAGGAGCCTTCGAATAGTAGTAGGGGCATACAAGTCAGCTCCTATTCGGTGCTTAGAAACAGAGGCCTGGGTGCCACCGCTAGACTTATATCTCAACAAGCGGCTGGCCGACTTCGAGGGCCGGCTACAGAAGCAGGCCCTACAATCAGGGGCTGGGCCGGAGGCCGAGAGAATAACCACGGGGCATCTCATCACTGAGGCCTGCAATAAGGTCTACCGAAGGTTCAACAAGAGGAGGAAAACCCGAGGCCGGAGGCCCCGTCAGGGCCCGCAGAGCCCCACGCCCACTGAACTAGCCGCTAGTGTAGTGGCCCAGTGGGTTAACTACAAATGGAAGATCGGGGGGAAGGATAGGGGGTCGAATACCAAGGAGGTGGTCGAACTGGCCTGGCAGGCCCGGTGGGAACAACAGAGAGCTAGTCAACAAAGTACTACTCGACAGAGGGTATTAAACAGGAGGATAGCCGACGAAGACCCCCCAGCCCTCTTATTTACCGACAAAGCTCTGATGAGACACGAAGGTCTTACAAAGGCGCAGAGCTCCCTCCTTTCCCAGGCCCGTATCGGGGATATAGGCCTCCGGGACTACCTGTTCAGGGTGAAAGTCCCGGAGGTCCGTACCCCCTATTGCGAGTGCGGGAGAGGCAGGGAGACAGTGGAGCACTTGGTGGTTTGGTGCCCCGACCCGCCGTTACAAAGGCCGTGGGACGGCAGAGAGATTCGGTCACATCGGGACCTACAAACCGTATTACGGAGGAGGGCCCGGAGCAGAAGATTTGTTAGGAAGGTCCTTGGCTGGCTGATGGACTCTGGCCGGCTACTGGAGTATAGCCTAGCCAGAAGGCTGGAGCTAGAAACAGTGGATGGGGAGGGCTAGAGGGCACGGAGGCCGGCAAAGGGCCTCCTTTCTTTTGCAGTATGACGGATTCATAGATTGTTGTCTCAAAGTGGTAGACAGAGGTTTTTATCCGGCCTATACGGTACGGTTTCCTTTGTAAATAGCAGTAGAAGGACCGGCGCGCCCCAGGGCATATCGGTGTAGGAAATAATAATAATATATCATGGACTGTGCCCGGACTCAAGGTACATAGGTGTTTAGCTACTTTCTTATCTAGCTGTCGTTTACGTTCTCCGTCGAAATAAGGTTGGGACGTAGCTAAAATAACAAATGTAGGAAAGCTTTCTCTACATTTCATAGTTGCAGACACCATTAAGGCCCTGATTTACTTCGGTCACCGGCTCTAGGCTAGGTGATACAACAATACACTTTACAACCCGAGGTCGTTAACTAACGCATTTTTGAAGGGAGTTCGCTTGTCAACCTTCAAGACCCCGGTTCACTTGCAGTACCTCGATGGATGACCTGATGGGCAAGTGGGTTGGCCCGGGAATAATTCATGTACTGTTATTCCGCATCTTCGCGGCGTCTTGACAGGACTCATCAGTTAAATATCCTCAGCCCGTGACCGTGGCATCGTCAAATCCAGGGGTGAGGCCGTTGCACGTGGGACGTTTCCCCTCCCACGTGTCGATCCTATGGAGATCATTGACTGTTAGCGGAGATTGGCAGGTTGCAATTTGCCCCACGGCCAGGAGTGACCAACGATGGCAACCCGGTCCCGAAAGGGGAAGGTAACAACGCATGAAAATCCGACGGCCGAGGGACGTCGACGCGGATCGAGCGTTTTAAGAGGTTAAACTCAACCCTTGTTTGTTCGCTAGCGCCGAATCTTCGCCAGGCTTACACAGGACAGAATATCGGCCCGGTTCACAGGCGGAAAATAAGTCAGCAAAGGAGAAGGAGAAACGGAAAGCGTGAGCAAAAAGAAGAGAAAGTAACCCAATAACTGTAGGTCCGTTTCTTAGAATCCTTTACTTTGCTTTCAGTCTCTTTTTACTATTTGGGCCATTTCCTCGCCAAGGTCAGAACAAGCAAGGGGCGCTGTCGGGACCCGCCCCAGCGACACGGGTCTGCGAAGACGGCAAGCGGCAAATCCGCTTGAGGAATCCGAGACAAAGTCGATATATGAACGGGACTGCCTCTGTGGTTACACTGCAGGCACCAGTGAACTTGTTGCGATCTCTGGAGCCACCGACAGTGCCACGTCAAGACCCGGCGATCTGCCCGCGACATCGCATCCCGCACATTTCACGTCTGCTGACAACCTTTGCGCAGCGCAACCTATCATGACCATGAAGTTTGTTGTTACCGCTGCCTGCCTTCTCGGCACCGCTTTCGCGGCTCAGGAAGATCGCCTCGTCAGTCATAAGCTGAACAAGCGGTTCATCGACGATGCTGGCAACTACAACATCTCATTTTACCACATTAACGATGTGCACGCGCACCTGGACGAATTTTCATCGTCTGGTACGGACTGCACAAGGCCGGAGCGTGGCTGCTTTGGCGGCTATGCGCGCATCAAGACGGTGCTCAAGGAGACGCGACCATCGCACCCAGACTCTCTCCTGCTCAACATAGGCGACGAGTTCCAAGGCACCATGTTCTTCTCCTTTTACGGTGGGGAGAAGATTGCCGAGACCCTCAACCAAATCGGCTTTGACGCAATGACACTGGGCAACCACGAGTTTGACCGAGGGGATGACCACCTTGGCGAGTTCCTCGAGAACCTGACCTTCCCCATCGTGAGCGCCAACATCGTCTCGGACCACGCGGTTCTCAACCGCACCATCAAGCCCTTCCACATCTTTCCGCAGTATGACCTGGCCGTCATTGGTGTTACGACCGAGACGACACCAGGCATTTCCTCGCCCGGCAAGGGCACCAAGTTTACTGACCCGGTCGCGGCGGTGCAAGACACCATTGACCTGATTCGCTCAACAACCAATATCACCCGTCTCGCCGCCATCACTCACATCGGTTATGATGAGGACCAACGCCTAGCCCGGGAGACTACGGGCCTGCATTTGATCATGGGCGGACATAGCCACACACCCCTAGGAGACTTTGAGGGTGCCGTCGGCCCATACCCGACCATCGTGGAGAACAAGGACGGCGATGAGGTATTCATTGTGACCGCGTACCGTTGGGGTGAGTACTTGGGTTACATTGATGTGACCTACGACGCCCAGGGCAAGGTGTTGTCATACCACGGCGCCCCTATTCATCTCACCAACACGACGGCGCAGGACGAGGACCTGCAAGAGCAGATTGACGCGTGGCGGGGCCCTTTTGAAGAATACGCGAAGGAGGAAGTCGGTTTTACCAACGTGGTCCTCGACCAGTCGACGTGCCAGCAAAAGGAATGCCTGCTAGGTGATTTCGTCGCGGAGTAAGTACTTACCATGCCTCGAACAAGAGCTAAAGAACCCTCGGGAGGAATCAACGTATGCTAAAACTCACAGTGCTTTGCTCACCTACCGCATCAATGCCACCACGCCAGAGGAGACCGCGCCCGCCTTCGCTCTGATCAATGCGGGCGGTGTCAGGGCCACTATCGACGAGGGCCCCATCACCCGTGGCGAAGTTCTAACGGCCTTTCCCTTTAGCAATGCGGTGGTCGAAGTGACGCTCTCGGGCGAAAGGCTGTGGGAGGTCTTGGAGGGCATCATCTCCCGCGTCAACGTGAACAACGGGAAAGCAGTCACGTCGTACCTGCAGGTCTCCCGCGGCATTCGCATCGAGTACGGCCCGGCTTCGAAGAACAGCACGAGCAATGTGCTCGTCTCGGTGACCATTGGGGACAAGCCCCTTGATAAGACGATTGAGTACAAGGTCGTCACCGTTGACTTTGTGGCTGGCGGTGGTGACAACATGTTCAGTCCCCCGTTTGAGAACCTAGTGATCCTGGACACGATGGATGAGGTCCTAGTGAGACATATTGAGTCTACCTCGCCCATTGACATCGCGCTGGACGGGCGGTTGACAGAGGTCAGCCGGTGCAAGGTGGGAAAGGCCGCGAGGATGGCTAAGGCACGGAAGGTGAAGAGGAACTAGGCGCAACTTTCACCCGTGGCCTTTTATAGAGACCGATTGTAATGTTATAATTGAAGCAGCTCTACCAATTGGCTTAATAAATTTCGTTCCCTTTCTCTGCCCCTTCCTCGGCCATTCAACCCCATTCCTCTCCTTTCATGTTTGCCTAGGTATGTACCTCATGTGTCATTGAGTGACGAGAACAGCTGTCGCATTGGCCATCATGGCTGGATCGTTGAGCAACTGCACGGCCAGATGTGCCAACCCACGCGCAACGACCTCCGTCCGGGTGTAGCTGTATTCGGTTCCAGCAACACCATGAAAGTCGGGTTCATGGTTGAACGCACACTCGCCTTCCGGGGCGCAGATATTGAAATTTGGATGAAAAATAACCTTATCTGCGCCGAGGAGTGCACGCGTATTTGGGTCGACGACGGCGTTTTGTACACACCCGGCGTCGCTAGACGCAGGCGCAAAGGTCGAGATGGGCCAGTTCGTCTGCGACCCAAAGTCGGGCAATTTCATCAGCTCGGTGAAGAGGGCGGGGATGAAGGGTGTAACCTCGAGGGCAGGGTAGACTGTGTCGGTGTCGATGGCTTCCGCCTTGTCCCCGATGGTCGCCTTGACGGCATTCAAAACGGATTCAATATCGTGCGTGTATCGTGAGCGAATGTCAAAAATAATGTCGAGGGCTCCTAGAGTCGTGTTCCCAGAGAGATAGAACGAGATACCATCCTGGTTAGAGAGTGCGCGGAATGTCTCTATGGTCAACACGAGTGGCCCCTTAGTGCTCTCCGAGGCGTGACCGCCGGGGCCAATGGCCGTCAGGTTGACTCCGCCATCGGCATCATATGCAGCAGTGAAGGAGACTTCGGGATATGTGTTGTCAAGAATAGAGGACACCGTTTGCCTAACGGCCTCGACCGACGACCCATTAATCCCCAGCGATATTTCGCCTTGCACGACGTTGCACTCAAACATGCCGACCTCCTCGACCGGCACAACGGATGACGATGTCCCCGGCAACCCTCCTGCGGCCAGGTCGCGCACCGCAACAAGCGCCTCGTATGCCTTCCGAACCGCCTCGTGATGGGTGGCGGCTCGGAAGTCGGAAAACGCATTGATGCGGGAGTTCATGGGCTGTACCGCGTTGGCATTGGTTGGATGTGCCATGAACCAGACATCCGCATCCTCAAACGCACTCGCTTTCTGCAGTTGACACTTGCCCGCCCCGTTCTCCTCATCAGGGGTTCCAATGACTACCACACGTGCGGGGATCCCGAGGTTGATGAGTGCCTCCCGTGTCATACTTGCAGCTGCCAGGCCGTTGAGCAAAATCTGGTTATGACCGCATGCGTGACCGATTCCTACGAGTGCGTCATACTCGGCCATGAAGCCGATGACGGGCAGCTTTTCGTTGGGTGGAGTGGCGGGTGTACGAAACTCGAACTCGAGCTTCCAAGCCGTTGGCATGCCAAAAGCGTGAGGTGTTACCTCCCATTCGTTCGGCCGCACCTTGGTGAAGTAGTCGACGACGAGGTCGTGCGCATGGTGCTCGTCGAGTCCAATCTCGGGGTTTTTCCAGACGTCCACTGAAATGGCTTTCAGACCGGGGAAGACATCTGCGGAGGCGGCCTTTAAATAAGAGGAAAGGATCGACACGTCAGCAGCTAGGACGAGGCCACCGATGCATGCCCCCAAAACCGGCATCGAGAGGAGAGAAGTACGCATGGTTGCTGTCGACGTTGAAATGCTGAACACTAAGGTAGCTTTCACCTGTTCCTCAAAGTCTAATGACGGATATTCAACATTTATGCTCAAAATTTAACTCTTGATTCTTCTGCCCTACCATAATTCGGAACAGGCTTCAACCTTCGGACCATTCGGCATACTTGCAAATTTGCAGCGTTGTAAGCATCCCTGCTAGCACCTGGTTAATACCCTGGGACATCCGCCGGCGAGGGAATAGTGCTGAGGTTGGATAATCCGTTATACGAACGGGGCCTGTAGTGATCGCCGCTCGTAGTCAGCGCCCGGAAGAGTTATCCACTCAGGGCAGCCGGCTTGGTCGGAATTCAGTTCTGTCAAGGTGACAGTTGTAACATGTCTGAACTTCCTTAATGTTACCTCATCATTCACTGGCTCAAGATGTATTCGACAATGTTTTGTGTATATAACCTACGGCATGATCTGGTGTGTTGGTGAGAGTGTACCCTTTCACTAACAGCAGCTCGACTATCCTGAAACGGTAATCCCTAGTGCGACTTTAAACAGACCTCTCTTTCTCAACGTGCTCCACCGTCTCACCCGACACCCTCTTTTCGCTAGGGTGTGCGAACGGGTCTATCTTTGTTCCCGCAAATTGTCTCGCCGGTACGCGCTGCTCAAAGAGCAGGTCTAACTCGGCATATGTTCTGCCCTTTGGCTCCGGTAACCTAAAAAACACCCAGATGGCGGACAACAAGCATGAGCCCGCCCAGAAAAAAGCCGTTCGCGCTCCCCAGTTCCACGCGGTAGAACTTAATTGGTAGTTGGTCATGACGTTAACAAATATGTTGCTGGCGTTGTATGCTGCGCGCGCCAGCACGATGGTTTTGGCTTTGAGTCGTGTCGATGACAACTCAGAAACGAGGGAATACGTGACGGGGCCAACGGCGAAGTCATAGACGAAAGTGAAGACAATGAGCATCGCACCGATAGCCCACACCGATGCCTTGGTATCGCCAAAGGACAGGCAGCCGACGATGATCAGCAGGGTAAGCTGTGCACATAACCCACTGAAGTGGATCGTCCTGCGGCCGACTCGCGACATGAGGAACCAAGATCCGATGGTCCCAATGATCCCAAGTGCATATTGGCAGAGCGACAGGGTAAAGGAGTTGCTGGCGTCCATGCCAGCTTGGGTGCTAGCAAATGTTAGCAAGGATAAGAAAGCATGTGATAACTCGACGCGCGAGCGAAGTTTACGCACAGGAAGTAAGCAAAATATCCCATCAGGTTTTGCCCTCCTAATGTTTGAACAAGCCAAATACCGACAACGATCTCGGTCCGGCGGAGGTCGATGCCTTGGAAGCAATCACGGAACCGAACACCGTCCTTGGCCTTTTTCTCTAGTTCGTTTGTATGCTCGATCATGGCGAGGGTCTCATCGGCATCGAACCCGGGTTGGTTACGCGAGGTTAACCGCAACAAAGACTTCTTGGCTTCCTCCCTTCTGCCATGTCTGACGTACCACCAAGGAGATCTGTAAAGGTCCATGATTAGGATCTAGTTAGGAATGGAGGAAGGAACGGGACGGAACTAACTCAGGAGCAAAGAACATCCCAGCAAGAATGGGGACGGGCCATACCCATTGTACAGCAAACGGAATCTTGTAGGCGTAGTCGTCGTCTCGCCCCACCGACCCCTTGTTAACGGCAACGGCAAAAAACTGTCCAATGACCCAGCACAGGTTGATGAAGGTTGTGAGGACCGGGCGAAGTGGCATAGGTGCGACCTCAGAGGCGTACGCAGCTGTCACGCTCTGAAAAGCCCCCACGGAATGCCTGAGCGGTACTGTTAATGTTACACGTTTCGTTGGACGAGGCCGTATTGTTGAACTCACCACACAGGACCTCGCCGGCCACCAAGACTTGGACGTTGGGTGCGAAGAAGAGGACAAAGATGAAACAGATCATCAGAATCAGTGATCCAATGGTGGTTATTTTGTAACCATAGCGATCTGAAGTCCACCCGGCAAAGATGAGGCCCAAGATCTCCCCTGCTCTAGCCCCGTTTGACAGACCGGACTGCCATGCCGCCGAGATGACATATTTGCCCGCCGCTGCGTCATATTGACCGAATTTCTTGTTGAAAACAGGGGAGGCGTAGAGGTTCCCAAGCAGAGCGAGATCATAACCCTCCATGATAATGGTGGAGGAGACTAACACCGACCAGCCAATGGCTTTCGGGTAAAGCTTGATCGCCTGGAAGAGTGACATCTGGTGTTCTTTGTCCGACGCGTGCTTCGCCTCGACGGCAACAACGCCGTGGTCGCGTGGAGTAGGCACAACGGCCTCATCTTTTCGGGGGGCATCACCCGAGAGTGGTGTTGGTTTGATATCCGCCATTTTGTTGGAAACCGTCGAGCATGGGAGGGGGCTGGTCAAAAAAGTTGATCGGATGGTGAAAGGAGGTATCCGAGAGCTCGGGACCGTGGCGATGGGTGGGATATTTATCCCTGGCCAGCGTAATGTGATGTCTGTGAGTGTTCATGACCCAGTCCTCAGCTGGTCAAGTAAAGTGTCCTCGGCAATGGAGCAACAGGGGCGGAATAACCTGCGGGGCTCGGTTATTTTGACCATGCTCTTGTCACTTGGAGTAGCACCATGGGCAGAATTGGCTAGCATACACACCCAGAAAAGCGAGCCATCCCCGCCCTAATCCAGAAGATGTCTGGGGAAGAATCGGCTTTCTACGTTTAATCGAGTGGGCGTTGTGGTAGCCGTTGTGGCAGCCCGAGCCCGATTTCCAGTGGGGAAAGCTTGTAAAAATGTCCCGAAAGGAGGGGGAAAGAGGGTGGACTCGGCCGCTTGGCATCGACGCCGTTGCCGACGGAACAGGGGTGTCGGAGGTATGGGCGGAGTTCATTGCACACTATTGGTCATAAGAAGTCTGGGGAACAAGAAGGGCTGTTTTTGCCTTCGTTTCCAAACATGGAGATCCAATTCTATCCCAGTATATCCTTTTCTCCCACGTGTTCTTGCTCTTGCCCTGAATCTCGCCCGGTTCCTCTGAACAGAGGGAGCCAAGGGAGTGGTTGTCCGCCGCGTTTGCACCAGGGCAAGGGTGTCGGAACACCGCCAGTCGGACTCTGTCCGCCCACCTTACCCTAGCGAGGGGGCCTTGGGTGCATCTGCGGGGCTGATTTGAGAGGATAACTCGGGGGTCGGGACCGATATCAACCTCGGCCGCCATTGTACGCCATTCTTCGTGTACTTTGGTAATCCGAAACACCTTTCCCCCAGTCATCCTTTCCATGTTAACAGGGTGACCAGTAACCCTCCCATAATCACTCTCACCGTCATTATGGGTTCCAATATCTTTCATCACCCAAATGGCTGGGTCGGCACGACACCTTGGTGGAAGGATGCTGTTTTCTATCAAGTCTATCCGGCCAGCTTCAAAGATTCCAATGGTGATGGTTGGGGAGATATCCCGGGCCTGATCTCGAAAATCGACTATCTTCACCAACTTGGTGTTGACGTCGTTTGGCTGTCCCCAATGTTCGAGAGTCCCCAAAAAGACATGGGATATGACATATCAGACTACCAGGCGGTTTACCCACGATATGGGACCCTTGGAGACGTTGACCGGCTCGTTGAAGCTTGTCACAGCCGTGGTATGAAGCTCATCCTCGACCTGGTGGTGAACCACACGTCAGACCAGCACCCGTGGTTCAAGGAGTCCCGGTCGTCCAAAACCAACCCCAAACGCGACTGGTACTTTTGGAAGCCAGCTAGGTACGACAGCGCCGGCAACCGCAGCCCGCCGACCAACTGGCGTGGGTATTTCGCCGGCTCAACGTGGACCTGGGATGAACAGACGCAGGAGTACTACTTGAATCTCTACGGCCCCTTTCAGCCCGATCTCAACTGGGAGAATGCTGAGTGTCGTGCGGCCATCTACGAACAAGCCATGCGTTTCTGGCTGGATCGGGGGGTCGATGGGTTCCGCATTGACACGGTGAACAAGTACTCCAAGCGCATCGACTTCCCAGACGCGCCCGTGACCTGCCCAGACGTCCCGCACCAGCCGGCGCCGGAAATGTGGTGCAACGGCCCGCGGATCCATGAGTTTATCCACGAGATGCAGACGCAGATCCTCGGGCCGTACAAAGCCGTCTCCGTCGGCGAGCTTTCCAACACACCCCTGCCGGGACAAGTACTCCCGTACGTATCGGCGGCGGCGCGCGAGCTGGACATGGTGTTCGAGTTCAGCATGATTCGCTTGGGAACCGGCAACCTGTTTCATGGCAAGTACATCTACCAGCCATTCCCGCTGTCGGTTCTCAAGCGGCATGTCGCGACCTGGCAAACCTTCATCGAGGGGACTGACGGCTGGCACACTGTCTTTTGCGAGAACCACGACAATGGGCGGGCTGTGACGCGGTTCGGAGACGACAGCACTCCAGCGTCGTGTGGGAGGCCAGTTCCAAGGCGATCGCGTTGTGGCAAGTCACGTTGACGGGGACACTGTTCTTATATCAGGGGCAGGAGATTGGTATGAGAAACATGCCTGTCGACTGGGGCATCGAGGAGTACAAAGATGTGGAGAGCTTAGGCTTCTATAACGAGGCAGTTGAGTCTGGTGACGAAAGGCGTGTTCGGGACACACTTCGTGGTCTGCGGATACTTGCCAGGGACCATTCGAGAATTCCGTTCCAGTGGGATGACTCCCCCAACGCCGGATTCACGGACGCCGGCGCCAGGCCTTGGATGAGAGTGCATGATCAGTATCGCGAGCTGAACGCTGCAAACCAGCTCGAGGACGCAGATTCTGTTTTGCGCTTTTATGAAAAGACACTGAGGCTCCGCAAGGAGTATAAAGACATCTTCATCTACGGAGCGTTTCGGCTCTTAGCGCCCGAGGACGAGGCTCTCTTCATGTATGTCAAGGAAAGCGACATGGAGGTCAACACTGGCGGGGGGAGGCGAAAGGCTCTGGTGGTCATGAACTTCACCAGTCATGCTCAGAAACGCCCCGACATCAGCGTCGCACTGGGGTGTCGCATGGGGGAGGCGCACTTGCTTGTGAGCACCCTGAGGTCCGGATGGTCGCCGCTGGAAAGCGACGAACTGAAACCTTGGGAAGGAAGCGTGTACCTTAACTTCAAGCCTTGATATGACTAAGTACATATATAGGGAATGACAGAATGGGGAGGAGGATGTAAATACCCGGCCACTTAGCTAGGACTGCCCGACTAACCCACTTTCCATATGAAACCAGGCTTTGAGTTGCGCTGCGTTCGTCACATTCTCCACGAGGCTTGGCAGCTCCGGCCAGTGGAGTGCGTTTTCCCGTAAAAGGCTAGATGACCCCAAGCTTCCCGCTCTCCGCATTCTGCCCCAGCATTGCTGTAACTCAGGGCGACTCCAACATGGGCGAGTCCGCAGACCACAGAATGAGCAGTTCGTCCAGGAACACAACCGCCTCAGGGACGGGTACACTGTCGCGACCGAAGAGAGCACAGGTTTCGAAGGCATGCCAGAGATGCAAGAGGCTACAGAAGGGCTGCAGCGAATCTCGGCCATGCGAGCGATGCACGCGAGTCGGTTTGGAAGCGGAGTGCGTTCGAAACGAGGGACACATGCAGCAACCTGTGGTGGAATGGAACTGGTCCGTCCCGCAGCTCCCGGCAAGCATCTCGCCGGAAACCACCCACGCCATTCCGTTAGCGACACTGCCACAAAGACGGAGCCTGCCCCCCGCGTCTGTTGTCGGGTACTGCTTCCGTAGCTTTTTTGCAAAGCTGTATCCGACCATCCCTATCTTGAGTCCCGAGTACGTTGAGTTGGTGGCGACGGAGGCGGAATCGCTAGGAGGAGTCGAGGCCCAATGCCTCATCACGGCTGTCTGTGCAGTCGTCCTGATACAAGTCGAAGAGCCGAGCCAGCACCTGTTCGAAGCCGACGGGATCCCACACTCGAACAGAAAGCTCGGCGAGCTTCTTTTCGAGGACGCGATGATGGCTCGCAACCACATGTCCTCAGGATTCAACCCTAACCTGGAGCGGGTTCTCGCAACCTTCTTCCTTTACGCCGGCCACGCGTCGCTGTTTCACCACAGCCAGGGGTTCTACTTCCTCCGAGAAGCTGCCACCATGTGGCTTGTGTTGCGCATTAGCGAAAGTGACATCCTCAGGCGCAGGCTGGCCGACAGGCTCTTTTGGGTCATCCTCGTGTCGGAGCGGTCGCACGGGATCCGATATCGTCGACCTGTCACTCTGCAGGTCATCTCATCGGGGCCCGACCTTGACGGCGATGCCGAGCCGGACGCAACCATACCCGGCCTGAAACGGCTGGTTGCCTTATTTCGTCCGCTGGATACAGTCTTTTTTGCCCTGATCAACCAAGAAGACACCGTGTTCTTTCCGGGGCTCTTGTCCCCGCTCGACGCCGTTCAGGGCGCCATCCGCGGCGCCCTCGAGCCGCGGCACGCGGGTGACCTTTGCGAAACGCAGGTTGCCAACCTCAAAGTAACTCAGCTTTGGCTGCTGGTCACCCTGTGGCAATTACGGCTGCGTCTAGGGTTGTTGGTCGAGGAGCCCGGGGTGCCAGGCCACCTAACGTTCCGGTATCCAGTCGAGGTGGGTGAGGAGCTAGCTGGCGTTATTCGGGCCATGTCGCTCGAGAGTATCAGGATTCACGGTGTCGGTATCAACGAGAAGATTTTCGATGTGGCATGCGCGATGATAGATGTGCTCTCTCGCGTGCCGGCAACGGACAAGAGTGGAACGGGGCTGGAGAACATCGGGTACTTCAGAGAGCTTATCCGCGAACTTCCCGGGGGATTGTCGATATACGGCGCGCTGCTAGACAAACACATTAGTAACACACTCCCAAGCCTGCTGGACAGCCCTGGGATAGCGGAGTAACCGTGGATAAGAATGGAAGTTCAATGACGTAAATACATAGCTTGCAACGGAACACAAACGAGTACTGGAGACTGGACTTGAAACATGCGCCAGCTGCGAGCGGGACGGTTCAGTACCTAAGCCGACGAAGTCAGGGTGTTCATCCAATTTGGCACGCCAAATGCCTCATGGAAGCGCCGTGGCGTGCTAGAAGCTCTATGCGCTCTATATTCAAATTTTGCAATGCACGATAAGAGAATTTGCAACGTTCAGGCAACTAACCAGCCTGACGCGGCGCGTCGGAGTGACGGTTTGAAGAGCGGGGAGGAATCCAGAGAGAGAGGTCTCCCAACGGAAGTGGGCCCCAGCACCCCTGTAGGTTCCATACGCGGCTGAAGCCATTTCCCGACTTCAACTTCGTCATCGCATCATGCATTCCAACTTCCGCAGCGCGTTCCGAAAATTGCATTGAGTATTCGTATTGATATCGAGTCAATTGCTAACTACCAGGTACCTGACACTTGCTTCCAAGTGCCACATCACCAACCTACAGCTTCGGTCCCGAAGACCCAGGTTGCGCGAGATCGTATCGGTCGAGGTTCATCACCTTGTTCCACGCCGCGACAAAATCCTTGACGAACTTGTCCTGCCCACTTGAGCTGCCATACACCTCGGAAATGGCCCGCAACTCCGCGTGTGCACCGAACACGAGGTCGGCCCGCGTTCCCGTCCACTTCTTCTCGCCCGTCTTGCGATCGCTGCCTTCGAACACCTCGCCGTCGACCGACTTCCACGCCGTACCCATATCCAGGAGGTTGACGAAGTAGTCGTTGGTCAACTTACCAGGGCGCGTGGTGAACACGCCTTTGGAGGATCCGTCGTAGTTGACGCCGAGCACGCGCAGACCACCAATAAGCACGGCCAACTCGGGCGGCGTCAGGGTCAGAAGGTGCGCACGGTCAACCAGGAACTGCTCGGTCGACACACGCGACGTGCCCTGGCCATAGCTGCGGAAACCGTCGACATGCGGCTCGAGATGTTTGAATGACTCGACTTCGGTCTGCTCTTGCGACGCGTCGGTGCGGCCGGGGGTGAAGGGAACGGCGATACCGGCGGCCTGCTCGAGCGCCGCGACACCACCGAGCACAATTAGATCCGCCAGCGAAACCTTCTTGCCTCCCTGGGCGGCGCCGTTAAATTTGGCCTGCACGCCCTCGAGCGCCTTCAGAACCTCGGCCAGTTGTGTCGGGTTGTTGACCTCCCAGTCCTTTTGCGGCGCCAGACGTATGCGGGCGCCGTTGGCACCACCGCGCTTGTCGCCACCGCGGAAAGTCGATGCAGATGCCCAGGCAGTCGAGATGAGCTTAGCGGGAGCAACACCGGTGGCGAGGATGTCGCGCTTGAGTGCGGTGATGTCCTGGTCGTCGACAAGCGGGTGGTTGACCGCCGGAACGGGGTCCTCCCAAAGGAGCACTTCGGCGGGGATCTCGGGCCCAAGCCAGCGTGAGCGCGGGCCCATGTCGCGGTGCAGAAGCTTGAACCACGCGCGCGCGAATGCGTCGGCGAACTGGTCGGGGTTCTCTAGGAAGCGACGCGAGATCTTCTCGTATTCCGGGTCAAACCGCAACGCCAGATCCGTCGTGAGCATGCGAGGCAAGTGCTTCTTGTTGGGGTCGTACGCGTCGGGGATGATGGGCTCGCTATTCTTGGCCACCCACTGGTTGGCGCCTGCGGGGCTCTTAGTGAGCTCCCATTCGAACTTGAAGAGGTACTCGAAAAAGTTGTGGGTCCACTTGGTCGGCTCCTTGGTCCAGATGACCTCGAGGCCACTGGTGATGGTGTCTGGCCCTTTGCCCGACCCGTGCTTGTTGCTCCAACCGAGACCCTGCTGCTCCAAAGGAGCCGCTTCCGGCTCCTTGCTGACGTTAACTGCGGGGGCAGCGCCGTGTGTCTTGCCGAAAGTGTGGCCGCCGGCGATCAGCGCGACCGTCTCCTCGTCGTTCATGGCCATGCGGCCAAAGGTGGTACGGATGTCCCTGCCCGCCGCAACGGGGTCGGGGATGCCGTCGGGGCCCTCGGGGTTGACATAAATGAGACCCATGTGTGCGGCGGCGAGTGGCGATTCGAGGTCGCGCGAGTGAATGTCCCGATGGCCCTTCTTCGACTCGTCACCGTCGACAACACCCCCCGCGGCGAGACCCTCATTGCCGTGGCTATAACGAACATCGTTGCCGAGCCATGTCTTCTCACCGCCCCAGTAGGTCGATTCATCCGCTTCCCAGGTGTCAGGACGACCACCAGCGAAACCAAACGTCTTGAAGCCCATGGACTCGAGGGCGACGTTACCGGTCAGGAGGAGCAAGTCGGCCCACGAGATGTTGTCGCCGTACTTTTGCTTGACGGGCCATAGGAGGCGGCGCGCCTTGTCGAGACTGACATTGTCCGGCCAACTGTTCAGTGGCGCGAACCGCTGTTGACCCTGGCTGCCGCCACCACGACCATCGAAGACACGGTATGTACCGGCGCTGTGCCACGCCATACGGATGAAAAGGCCGCCGTAGTGGCCAAAGTCCGCCGGCCACCAGTCCTGGGAATCGGTCATAACCGCCGCGATATCTTTCTTCAGCGCATCGTAGTCGAGAGACTTGAAGGCGGCAGCATAGTCAAACTCCTTATTGTACGGGCTCGACGCGGGCTGATGTTGACGGAGGATGTTGAGCCGCAGCTGGTTGGGCCACCAATCGTTGTTCCTGGTGCCACCGCCAGCGACGTTGGCACGGTTGACAGGACACTCACCCATGGTGTCAGTTGATTACCTAGTTAGATAGGTAGGTAGTGTTGTAGTCGACGATGCAAGTTTGGCACTAGGTACCGAGGTGTATGTGGCTGGAAGGGATACAAGCCAGTTGGGAGGAGGGGGAAAGGAACGAGAAAGCGCAACGAGGGTCGACTGATAAATACCCGGTACCTTCGGAGGGGTCCGAAGGGCACCCGGGAACCGTACCTGACCAAGCACAGTACCCCGCTCCCGGACAAGTAGTACCGCTGTCACGCCAACCCCGCACCCATGAGGGGCAAGATCGCGACATCCATCTCCTGCCCTCCTCCATGCCGCCCGCATCCGGCCTCCCATGGTTCGACAACAAGCTCCGTGGGCCACCTTCATAACGGTTCTGCGACTGCCGGCATGGATCGGTGGGCGAACCATACGAGTCATCACATATCGTGAATATGCGTGGCTGATTCATCCACTCATGGCACTGGAGAGATCAACGGCCGTCAATGCACCTCGAGGCCCTCCTTCAAAACGGTTACAACCGGGCAGTTGCGTGGCTCTGTAATGTACCCCACTTGATTGGCCACCGCCCGAGTGCCGTGCTCGGAGCTTCGGAGATGCGAATCGCCTTCCAACGCCATTTCAAAACTTCTTTGGACCTTTGCTTCGATGACCAGCGGACCCAAAGCTGGACCCCATCGCCCAGCGCGGCGAACCACATCTCGCGACGTCCAGTTTGCCATTTCGTCAGGCAGCAAACCCCACAGGGTCTGCTTTCTTGTGGAGATGGATGGGAAGCACGCAAGTACCTTGATGGCAATTTCTCTCTGCACCATTGGTCCCCGATGTCACATGTCACAAGATCTTGCGGCTGCCACATCCGACCCAGCGTTGTTGTATACCAACAATCCCCGGCTTTTGCTAGTCATATGCGTAAGTTGCGAGCCTCGTGAAGAAGTCCTGTTCAGGGGCCTGCACCGCCAGACCTACCTATGCAGTGCACAGAGGGCTTCGATGCCGCTCTTGCAAGCTTAAATCCCAAGAGTTCATCGCATCATGACGCGCGCATGTGGTAGTTTGGAGCTCAGATGAAGACATGCAGTAGCTCAGACGAGATTTCTCGGCCATAGATAGGCTAACCCGCGAGACTTGAGCATGATAACTGACCCGTTACAATTTTTATCACCTCAGTACTTAGTCGATTCTTCTACCAACTCCAGGGGGACAACGCTTAGAACTAAACTTGATTACAGCGCAGCTCGGGTAGTACTTCCCCGCCATGATATATGAGAGTCAACGACAAGGTATTAACGGACTGGGTAGCGAAACCCTAAGGTACCTATCGAGGTGGCCGTCCTTGTGTCAGCAAAATAGGTACCGAAATAAACATCACTTTAGAGCGAGAGGTACCTTACCTGAAATATCGACCTCTACTAGGGAAGCAGGACAACGCAAGGAGTACCTGAGTGACTGGTAATTGGTGTATATTATTACAAGGTTATTCCCCCACCTGTCTAATTAGATAATATTCTTTATCCCTCGGAAACAATAACATCCGACCAACATCCTATCTAATCCAAGTTCTGCGCCTCACACATCTTGCGGTACATCCCCCCGAGAGCAATCAACTCCTCGTGCGTCCCCTTCTCCACAATCTTGCCCCCGTGGAACACACAAATCACGTCGGCATCCTTGATAGTCGATAGTCGATGGGCCACCGCGATAGTGATACGGTCTCCAGCTTTGGCCGCCTCAGCCAGCGCACTTTGGACAATCTTCTCGCTCTCTGTGTCGAGAGCACTGGTTGCCTCGTCAAGTAGTAGAATCTTAGGGTCTCGGACCAAGGAGCGCGCAATGGCAATGCGCTGGCGCTGGCCGCCTGAGAGTTGCGTGCCATTGGAGCCCGCCGCGGTAGCTAACCCATCCGGAAGCGAGGATACAAACTCCCAGGCGTTGGCAGCACGGAGAGCCGCTTCAATTTGGGAGTCTGAGACTGTGGGGCCTGGGTTGGCCGTGTAGGTCGCCGACGACTCGACTGTCGGGTCATCGATGCCGAGAGCGATGTTGTCTCGAATGGAGCCTTGGAAGAGGGTGGGTTCCTGTTGGACAAGGGCCACGATGCGGCGGTACAGCTTTGGGTTGAGCTCGCTAAGGATATCACCATCGATGCGAATGTTGCCCGTGGACGGGTCATAGAAGCGCTCCAGCATGGCAACCACGGTAGATTTGCCGCAGCCGGACGCACCGACCACTGCCACAAACTGGCCCTTTTTGATCTGCGGGAGGGTCAGCTTATGCCCGTTGGCGTTCAATGCTCTGCTGCCTTACCTCTAGGTCCACCCCTCGAAGCACTACGGCGTCTGGCCGTAAGGGGTACGAAAACCGGACATTGTCCAACGTAATGGGGCCACCAGACTTTGGGCCGTTGTCGCGGTTCTGGTCTGTCTCTCTCACTGTGGGCTGAAGCTCGGAGAGCCAGAAGATGTAGTTTGCCGAGTTCTTTCCCTTGGTGATACCTTGACACAGTTAGCACATTAGCAAGCAACCACCTTCTTCGAGGCCGGACAACTAACTTGTGGAGAACTGGAACATTTGTGCAGTCGCTTGTCCACAGAAAAACACGGCCATGAAGGCGACAAAGAAGTTGTACATGGATGTTTCGTTGAAGGCAACAAGGCGACAACCATACCTGCGTCATCGGTTAGCTATGGGCAGTGGTAAGTGTGTTAAGGAAGTTATTTACCAGAAACCCAAAGCCATGAACCAATACTCAATAGATTGTGTCAGAGCAAAGCAGATCATCACACTCGCCAGGGGCTTGACGGTATCTGCCACGGCGCGATCCAGCTCGGCCGTGTACCGGGTAAGAACACGATCTTCGATAGCCAGAGAAGAAACCGTGCGGATGGCTGTGATAGCTTCAGACGCAATCGACGCGCTAACTGAGCTTCTCTTGGAGCTGTCGTGATCCATCTTCATGTCCAATCGAATCTTGAGCCACCCAGCACCGGCAGGGGGGGTAATCCACCAAAGACGACTACCAAACCCAGTTTCCAGCTGTGGGCAATACCTAATACGCTGCAGACCGCAACATTGAGCACGGCGATGACGATGAGGCCGACATTGAATCCCATCAACTCAAACACGGACTGAGGGTTCGAGTCGACCCGGCTCGCCAGGGCGCCGGTGTTGTTGTCGGGACGGTCGAAGAACTGAAGATCCTGGCGCAACATGTCGCTAAAGGTCTGCCTGCGGAGGTTGTGGGACAGTGTCTAGCAGAATGATCAGTACGCTTCCTTGTGGCTATCTAGAAGGGGAAGCCCATACCTGAGCGACGACATTCACCGACCAACCTAACCCAAAGTAGAAGACAAGGCAGCCAGCGGCCAGGACAATGAACATGGACGCAAAGAAATTGCCGCGCTCCTTCAAGGCCTCGCCTTCCAATGTAAAAACGTCCATCATCCTAGAGAGTAGGATCGCCTGCCCAGGGAAGATGCCGGCTACAATGAGAATTGGCTGTCAGTTAAATTACCTTCTTAACCAACCGCAGACAAAGACAGACTCACCGGCAGCGACACAGCACGCCAGTACGGAGAGATACCACAATCTCAACTCTGGGCTGTACTTGACGAGGCGGATAATGACCGCGATCAAGCCTAAGTGTTTGTGGTCATCAAAATTGTCGCGATCCTTCTGGGCTTCTAAACGGGCCTGGTCTTCGGTGGCATATCGGGTCATGGTTTTTGTAAGCTCGGCTGGGTTGCCTCCGTCATCACCGGCTGTTCCCTCCTCTTCGGCATCCGACGAAGAACCGACAGAACCGACAGCCAAATCCTGAATGCTGACGAGCCGAGCGTAAGTGCCGTTGCGGGCAATCAATCCCTCGTGTGTCCCCTGTTCGACAATACGGCCTTTGGACATGACGACAATGTTGTCTGCCTTGCGGATTGTGGCGAGCTTATGCGCAATGACAATGGTCGTGCGTCCCTCCGCCGCGCGGTCCAATGCTTGCTGTACAATTCCTTCGGCGTGTGGATCGAGAGCGCTTGTTGCTTCGTCGAGAAGCAGGACCTTGGGGCGGGAGATAATGCTGCGGGCGATGGCTACCCGTTGCTTCTGCCCCCCAGAAAGAAGACTTCCGCGTTGCCCAATGTCCGTGTCATAGCCTTGAGGCAACGCGGATATAAAATCGTGAGCGAATGCCGTCATAGCCGCTTCCTGTACATGGGCCATCTGTTCCTCTCGGCTGGCATTCTCCCAGGGTGTACCGACGAGGCCATAGGCAATGTTGTCGAACACAGACCCCTGAAACAACACTGGTTCCTGAGGGGTGTTAGGGGATAACAGACTGGCGGTTAATGGGGGACAGGGGACGTACTTGCTGGACAAGCCGGACGTTGTTCCGGAGCCAATTGAGGTTCAGGCTGTCGATGGGCCGTCCGTCTAGCTTGATACGGCCGGATGAGGGAGTATACCATCGCTCAATTAAGCCGACGATGGTACTCTTTCCAGAACCACTTTGTCCCTAGTAAGGTCAGCACCGTGTTTGCTGCATGCCGATTTGTTTATATGAAGACCCTCAAACTTACCACCAAAGCCGTTACCTTACCGGCGGGTACGGTAAGTGAGAACCTGTCCAACACTGTAGTGTTGGGACGGGTGGGGTAGGCAAACGTGATATCGTCAAGCTCGACAAGGCCAGTAATCTCGGAAGGCTGTTCACCGGACTTGTCGAACGGGTTGATGGCGGATTCTCTGTCCATGAGCTTGAAGAGCGAAGCCGCAGAAGCAGCAGCGCGAGTAAACTCGATGGAGTAGGGGGCCAGCATAGTGATCTGGATGGAACCAATCGCCACGGACAAAAGCACACTATCCAGACGGTCAGAAATGTTTGGCTAGCAACAACGTAAAGGGCGCCATAGACTCACGTGAAAATCTGGCCAGAGGTTTCAATCTCGCCCCTCGCGAGCATTTGAACGCCCTGCCAAAACGCAAGACCGAACCCCAGGTAAATGATGGTGTACTCAATGGAGAACAAGGCGCCGAAAAGGGGCGAAATCTTGTTCCCCACTCTGTGTGCTTCGGACAGATAGCTATCAAACTTGGCGACGAGCCTTGTCCGCATCTCGAAAGCATGAACTGTGCGGGCACTGGCAAGGACGCCCTCGGCGAACGAGTTGGCCTGGGCATACAGATCAAGGATCTTGGTCTCGTGGCCAGCTTCGAGAGTTGCGACCACGCCCATGGTGAGGATATTGGCGGGGGCAATGCACAACGTGATGAGTGTTAGCTTCCATTGCGTAGCAAAAGCAACAGCGAATGCAGTGACGAAAGCGGCCAGTCCCTGAAACGTCAAACCGAGCTTCTCGGAGATGCCGCCTTGGATAAGTCGACCATTGGATGTAGCTTGTGTAGCAATAGAACCTCCGGTGCCGAAATCGAAATAGGCCACTTCCTGGCTGAGAGCGGACCTGACATAAGCATGACGGATGTTGCGCACGATCCGGTGGCTAACGTAGGTTAGGAGGGTGTTGTATATGTACGAGAGGACGAATCTGCCAATCCCGAGGTAGACAAAGTAGAGGCTAGAGAATGTGTGCGTTAGCCTTTATGCATCGTTTTCGCTAGTGGACACAACACAACGAATGGGGAAGTCGTACGCGAGCCCTGCGACATCGTCAAGGAAGACATCCCTCGATGAATCTCCTGCGGCATAGTCTGTGATGACAGTCACAAACGCGCCAAAAATCAGGTTCTGGAGGGCGATGCCGGCGCCCGAAGCAATCGCGGCAATGATTGCGATACCCTGAAGGGTGTACTCGAAGGGGCCTGCATAATGGAAGATGCGCTATGTCACAAAGTCAACCCTGTGTTATTAATAACCTTTGTCTGTGATGTTTCGTTTGCATACCTTGTATGCTGCCCAGCCGCCGTCTCCCTCCTTTTTCTCCTCGCCCGGAGCCTCGGTCGCGGGCTGTGTGGTCGAGTCTTTCTCTGTGTGATCCAGGTCCTTGTCTGTATCGATATTTACAGCCATAATTGGAGGATTGCAGTACCGATATGTGGAAATAGAAGTGGACGTTCTCGCCTGCACCAAGCGAGGATGAAAGAAGTGAACCAAGTGATCCTATATACTGTGTAGCACGCCGCAAGGTTTCAACTTTTTAGTGGATCGAATGCTTCGCTTCAGATTAAACAGCCAGTCCAGTATGCTTGGCGCCAAGTGTGCCATCGCTTCGGGACGCGTAGGCTTTGGTATGGGTGGTGAGGAACTGGGCACGCCGGGCAAGGAGTTGACCCGATTTCGACGCCGAGGGCGGCTCGGTGTGTGCTGTTGCTGCAGCAGCTGCGACTTTGAGCTGATGATACGCCAGGGATTGCCTGCCGGCCGTCACAAACCACCTCAACGTGTGGTTCATGAGTCATTCGCCGGAAAGCAAGCCATGCCTTGTGGTAGATGAAGCCAAGGTCCTCTCGCAATTATTCACGATCACGGACTTCCAACCGTGAAGCAATCCCTTGTTCGGCCCCACAATTGAGGCTCGAGCGTCGATTCCAGGTGCGCGGCGACTGCGGGCTTTTTGACCGAGCCGGACCCCGCGCGTTCCGCGGGATCCGTTTTCCTCTCTCCGTCCGTCTCTTTCCCTTCGAGCCGCACGGCACTGACGAGTGCTGGGTTCCGAGTAGCAAGTCGGCCCCCGAGTTGACTGCGGCCCTCTCAGATAACCCCGAATCGGCCGATATGCCGGGTTTGAGCAGTGGTCCTGCACCTCTCACAATGGAGGACGCAACAGACGGAGCCGAGTCGCAGTCGCCGCCCCTCGCGGGCCCTTCTCAGACCCCTGTCCCGAGGGCTGCAAGTCCACCCTTCCCAAGTTCCCGCCTTCTTCGACGTGCGTGCCAAGACAACGTGGAAGAGCAAGACTGACTAACTTCACTAATCTGCAGTGTGATGCATGCCGGGCACGCAAGGTAGGTTTGCTCGTCATCATGTTATTGAGTTAAGCTGAAAATTTGGGTCATTAGATCCGCTGCAACAGAGAGTCTCCTTGTGCCCACTGCTTGCATGCCAGGATAGAGTGCACTCACTCCGGAAACAAGCCACGAGAGAAACGAAGCAGGATTCTGTTGACCCACCAGTAGTAAGTCTTGACTCTCCCGCCTCTGTTGAGCTGAGTCTCGAAACACAGGGTGGTGATATGGCCGCCGGGGTCTTACACATAGTGACCCGATCGTCTAGTGAAAAGAAGATTGATCTCATCGACCGTCGCCTGGACGGTGTCGTTCGGCTTCTCGAAGAGCTTAATACCCAACGGTCCCAGGCATCACCAGTGCTTACAGTGCCGGCAAAAGCACCGGCAGCATCGACCGCAAACACAGTTGCTTCCTCCAGCCCATCCAGTCATGGTGGCTATAGCAACCACACCCAGGTCACCGGGTCCATGGTCGAAGGGGAATCTTCCTTGACGGCTCAGTCGGTCTTCGCCAATGAGCTTTTCCAGAAGGTCGCGAGCCAAGATTCCAGGCCCGAGATGCGTGAAAGGATAGAAGCTCTCCGCCACATGGTCGAAACCTTGAAAAAGCAACCGGCAGCTCATGAAATGAAGTATCCGAATGCTCAATCTTCAAGGCCGGCGGCGCTCGAGGGGTGCGAACTTCCCCCGATAGATGCGACTTTACAAGTCCTCAAGATTGCTAGATGTTGGTAACACCCCCAAGTCGCCATAGGCAATGCTAACCTCTTTTCGCCCGAGGTTCTAGCGAACAAACAACTCGGTGTGGCCTGGTTTTTCCAGCTGTTCGGCATGGATCGATTCCCAGAATTATGTGTTGCCGTTCACATGGCCGAGGAATATAACGCGGCCCAGTTTCTCATCGTGAACATCACCCTGCATTTCTTGTTTCGTGCATACGGCTCCCTACTGCCGGAAAAGGAAGAGGAATACTACCGTTTGTCCCACATTTGCAGTGTGAACTCCGAGACGGCTTTATCGAATCTACCTTTACATCTACCAGCAACCGACGATGTCATCATCGCCCTCTCCTTTGGGGTACTGATAATGCGTGACAATACGATCCCTCACTGTTCCCTGACTAACACGTCAATTAGGCCTATTACGCCATCGAGCTTGCCAAACCGTCTTTGGCATGGATCCTGTCGTCAAAAGCATCCGAGTTGTGCCAGTCTCTCGGCTATCACAGGAGTACGACATACGTCCACGAGTCCCCGGAGAGCGCCCAGTGTAAGCAGTTCCTCTTCTGGGGTGTGTACACTATCGACAAGGGCCTCGCACTTCGCTTGGGGCGGTCATCGACGATACAAGATTACGATGTCACCGTGCCCGAGCCGGAGGACCACGGGTCCCCACGCCCTGGTGACTTTCCAATCGCATGCTTCTTTGGCCTGTGGGTCATCGCCTCGAGGATTCAAGGCCAGATCTATGAACTGCTATATTGCCCCGACGCTATTGCCCAGCCAGACGAAATCCGGAAATCCCGCGTACAGTTGTTGCTAGATCGACTAGGAGAACTCGATACTTTGACTCAGGACGTGACGGTGAGGATACTCGAACACTGCAGGTCGAATAACCTCCACTAACTTCACTTCTGTAGGCAAACTGGGACCAGTTTTCTCGAGCAACAGCTGGCGATGACACAACCGACTTCTTTGTCTTGTCAGACCTTGTCCTCCGGCTGTCGACTCGAACTCTCATCCACCGAGCCGTTCCCAACCCGCCTGGCTCCCCGACGACCTTCACGGACCAGTGTATCCAGACCGCTAGGGAAACGCTCAGCCGCCACCAGGAGTGCATGGCCGTGGTGGAAACTAATGCTGTCGGGTTCTTTTCAACGTACATGAATTGGTATGTACTTATACGCCTTCAAGCGATAAACAAATGTACGTACCTACTAATGATGCACTAGGACGATCCTTTTCGCCCCTTTCGTCCCATTCATAGTCCTCTTCTGTCAAGTAATCGAGGCTAGAGATAGAACAGATCTCGCTCGGCTTGAAGCCTTTGTCGCCTCTTTGCAGCCACACACGGCCGTTTCAGAGGCGGTAGACAGACTCCATCGCTTGTTTCACGTCCTTCACAGTGTTGCGTCACAGTACCTGGACTTCCAGACGAGAGTTGGCAAAGATGACCAACAGGCGAGCACGGTAGACAACTGTCTGGCCGCCCTAGGGTTTCCATCCCAGCCGGTGTCTGGGTTCCAGGAAGCGGCATATTCAGCTGGGGGAGCCACAGACAGCAGCGATGCCGCCTTCCAGAGGGGTGTTAATCCAATGATCTGGATGGGAAACGGGACCCAGCTCGAGGATTGGTTTTACAACAACGAGCAGATGATTAACATTTTGGAGGACGGTTTTCCGGAAGGAGGTGGCTGGGCAACCGGTTGAGGCCCTTTGTCCGGAACGCTAGTGGGAAAGGACACTACATGATTGAAGTATGGGTGAGGGGGTTTGGGGTAGTGAAAGTTTGGTCCCACAGCCGGTTGCAGGGCTAGAGGCTTGCCAGCCACGACATGATAGCTCGCTCCATGGACCCCTTATTATATCCCACCGCCGAATCCAAGGCGACTTGGACGTGAACTTCGCCTTCGCACTCTGCCAGAACCATATCCTTGCCCTCGAACTCCCTGTAGTCCGTGTCCCGGCTGGCAGCCACTGTCTCTGCTTTGACATGGGCCTCCGCAAATACGCGACAGCAATCCAGCAAAATCTCAGCCGTGCCGGCGGTGATCATTACCTTGTGGACCAACCCGTGAGGACTCCGGGCAAAGACACGACTCCACACATCGCCTGACCCTTTAGAGCCGCACAGATTTGTCCATATCTCGTCATCTTTCCCCTTGAACGCCGCCATAAAATCATCCACCTGTGGTCGATCGAGGTAGTCCTTCCGACCGTTGGCCTCCCAAGATTCAAAGTTCCCCGCTTTTGGTGGCAGCCTCACAAATGGGCTCACGAACAAGGCAGCCCGGAACTTGCCGTCAAGGTTTACCGGGGCCGCATAGGGTGACGGCTGTACTACATGGGCGAGTAGCGCTCCCACAAGCTGACCGCCCGCGCTGTCCCCTCCCAGCACGAGTTCGCCAGGCCGCAGGCTCGTCTCATCGAGAAGATACTGAAGTGCCGCGATGCATTGGACTAGCTGCGCCGGGTAGGGGTGTTCCGGGGCAAGTGAGTACTCGAGAATAACGGCCTGCTTAGCCCCGCAGGCTGTGGCGCACCGCATGATGAAGGGCATGTGGGCTGGGCCGCGCAGTGGGTTGACGAAGCCTCCCCCGTGGAAATAGAGGAGCGTCGGGCCGCTTCCGTCATCGTTAACCGAGGTGGGCGTGAGAAAGTGGAGGGTTGGGGCGGGTATTTCACCCTGGGTGGCGTCATGAACGGCGGTGGCGGCATCGAGAGTGATGGCCTTATGCGGGATGCCCTGTTTGGCAGCATATCGAACGATTGCCTCGCCAGTTGAGACTCGTCGGACCAACCAGCGGAGGTAGCGGGTTGGGAAACTGGCCCTCTGGGCTTGTAAGAACGCGAGCGCAAGACTTTGGCGCCAGTGAAGGCTAGGAGTCTTGCGGAAGGTGAAGAAAGCAAGCAGTCGGACAACTGAAAAGAATTAGCATGTGAAGTAACCATTGGTATCACAGGCTCTGAGTTAGGTAGGAATTGGAGTTACCGAACAGCGGGAACAGCCCAAGCAGGGCCACACGGTCCCATGTAGACAACTCCCCAGTCGCGTCGGAAGGATTCTTCGTGTCCATTTTGTCGCGTATTTTGGTTGATGCCGAGAAGATGTGGCCTTTCCGAGTCTTTAGGAGAAACTCGCGTTCGAACCGGGTGCCGAGGTTAGAAGAGTGGGGCTCGGGCCGAAGTGGAATTTGAAGGCTCGACTATCCTTGATTTGGATTTGTGTTCGCTTTGCAATGCAAAGGACGCATTGGACGCGCCGTTGCTCAAATCCTGTTATGCTTCATGGAGCCTCGTTCTCGATGCTAAACATACCGTACTCATCATACTAGAGAGTGTTAGGAACCCCGTCTCGGAGGACTCGACACTGGGTCCGTTACGCGCCAGAACTGACTCGGATTCGGTTATGATTGACCCACCCATGATCGAAGCAAACTACACCTGTACACACACAGTACACCGTAGACAGCCAAACGACATCGCAATTTACTTGGCGGCATCCCATCATTCTCAAATAAAAGCTCGAAACCACGGCCATGAATAGCGAGCTGAGGTCAACCCTCTCCTTTCGGTCCTCTCAGCTATGTATCAACAAAACTATACCCTCGTCTCTTGAGTAAAATCAACCATGAGGCTCCAAGCTGTACATGTTTGGGTGCCTACTTACTCTACACAGGGGGCACCAAATCAAGACGACAAACGTCAACAGTCAACCAACCCCCTAAACCCTCCCGAGGATTCCAGCGAAGGACGGCCAGGCTGGTCTCGCCCCAACGAACCGAGCAATGCCCGGCAGAGAACCCGAATTGACATTGACCGGCCCCACCCGGTGCTGCCGGCCCTCGTTGTTTGCGGAGCCGGTGAGCCGGCGAAGCGTTCCGCAGAGAGAACGGTTTTGCAGGGGTCGACGATTGCCGGCCAGATCGCGCTTGGCCTGATTCGCTCTCGGCCCTCTGCGTCTCTGCGCTGTTCGGCTTCTCTGAACCCGGAAGAATGCCATGGCCCCAGCATGGTTATTTTGGGGATATGGAGTCTCAATGCCGCTTCTGGGGCTCAGTGCAACATCGCACCCCGCCACTCTGGTTCTCCGCCCCATGCTCTCTGCCGATCATTTCGTCCCGCATGTTAATACGAGATCTGACGGCATCTCACAGGAAGCCAGCCGAGCTCCTCCTCAACAATACGAAGTAACGTGGCATCCTCACCAAACACGCAGCCCACAGCCTGAATCCATTGCATCAGCGAATCCGCCAACAAGCTGGGCGGGCTGCGGGGAGAATCGAACTTTATGATGGATCGGTGAGGGCAAGGGGGTTGGGTCCGGGCTATATAAAGCGAGAGCAATGCCCTTAGCAAAAAGATTCCTAGGTCAGACCATCACTCTTAACATCGTCAACCACCTACCGTCATTGACTACCGGAACACAAACAAAACCACCCCTCAACTATCATGCATTTCAACACTGTCTTCCTCGGCCTCGTTGCCGGTGCTAGCACAGCTTTCGCTGCCCCGGCTCTCAACTCGCGCTCCGGCGCTGTCTCTGCGATGGCGGATGTCCCCCAATGGACGATCGAGTCTTTCACCCGGACCTGCAATGAGGATGACACCTCGTGCGACATCTCATTCGGGATCAACACGCAAACCGCTCCCGTCACCGACTGTTCCTACACCGTCACTGGGGCGCCCGCCAGCCAAGCTTCCACAACCAACATCAAGTGCGGCCCCTACACCCTGAGCTCCAACTGGAGTGGCCAATGGGGCGTCGGGAACGGGTTCACCACCTGGTCGCTTATTGATTGGGACAGCCGTCTCATCACCTGGCCCTCGTACGCCGACCACGAGCTCGTGAACGGCGAGGCTGTCACTCCCGACAAGAGCTACGCTCCCCAGACCTTGGCTTAGAAGTTCGCTCCGGAGAAAAAGTGCGAATAGGTCAAGTTGGAAACGGGATTGAGGAACCCGGGTGGTCCGGGTCGGGTGTTCATCAACGGGCATAATGTTATCCTAGATGCTGAGTACCTAATATTAATTTTGTTTGCTCATAACACATGGCTGCTTTGTCTCGACGATCTTTTCACAGCATTTGAAAGCTGATTTGTTGCGGTGGACTGGATGGAGCCCAGTTCTCCCACCCTGACACCCACCCTGGCATGGCTGCCTGGAGTTAACTTGAGCTGGCAAGTTCTTGTGAGACAGACAACTTTCCACACCTCCAGTCCCAACCCGCCCTTCACAAAAACTCGGGGAGTTGATCGTCGAAATCAGACGGTGTATGGGGTCTGAAGCCGTGGGACCAACAGGCAGCCAAGGCGGTGTTGTATCTTCGCCAACCAACAACCTCCATCAAAAGACATTGATTGGTTTAGCCGATAAACGACAGAGAGGTTCGAACTCTGGTTAGGCAGCCATGCGCAAAACAGCTCAACTCGCTTTGCATCACACGAACGCTCCGCCGTTGGGTTATGTCGGGGCTCTTCTTAAAAGGAAGTCGCTTTAGGCGTTGTCCCGGGAGAGCATCACCTTCCCCAAGTGACTCTGCACCTCTCCCTCCACCACAACATCGATTTTCGCGCAGGAATTAAATTCTTGCTTCTCTCAAGTTTCAACTTCGTGTACCAACATGGAATCTGCACGCCATGAAAGCGCCGACGGCGAGATAAACTCGCTTCTTGAGACGGTCTCTCACGCCCTCGCCGACCAAGCGGGCAAGAGTGTTTTCGCCTTGGGTGGGAAAATTGATCTCGGTACGATCGCCAAGGCGTTATCGAATGCGTCCGAGCTAAGCCCCATCGTTGTGCGTTGGGACTCGGGCGAGATCAACCACTGCCACAAGGTCTCGTTGCCAGTTGTTCAAACCGATGCAGACTCTCAGGAGGCGTTCGCCAAATTTTTGGCGGACTCGGAACCGGCCACGTACGGTGTCGGCAGCGAAGCGGTCTTTGATGAAACGTACCGAAAGGCCGGCAAGATGAATGCAACCAGGTTCTCGACCAATTTCAACCCATACGAACATGGCGTCGTTGATGCCATCGCCCAAGCGCTCACCCACGGCGACCACCGTGGCATCAGAGCAGAGCTCTACAATTTGAACGTATGTTGTGCGGTCGGGAACTTTGGGAACCCTGCTGACAGGCACTAGATTTATTCCGGTCCTTTGGGGAAATTTAAAGCCCATGTCGACACGCCTCGTTCTGAGGAACAAATGGGATCACTCGTTGTGTGTTTTCCTCATCCATACCAGGGTACGCACTCGTTCTTTCGGTTAGCTTCGTTGCTGCCCCGCAGTATTCCGGACAGCGTGTCGATCATGCTAATCAACTATTCAAGGCGGCCAGTTGGCAGTGAGACACGGCGGACGTGAGGTGACATTTGACTGGGCCTCAAACAGTGCCTCAACCGTTCAATGGGGTGCCTTTTTCTCTGATTGCGAACACGAAGTCTTGGAGGTTACCAGTGGACACAGGCTGACTCTGGCTTACAATCTGTACTGGACTACTTTCGAACCAACATCGATGGCTGACGGCCTCAGTATTCTCGAACCGGAGTCTCTCCGCTTTTTCGGGGCAATCCGAAAGCTGCTACAATGCCCTGACTTTCTCCCTGGAGGTAACTACCATCACTAGCTCGGTTCTTGGGCACTCGATGTCAATTTGTTTCTGACTAACTGTTTGTAGGGGGTTTGCTGGGCTTCACTTGTACTCACTCGTATCCGCACACTTCATCCGCGTCAGCCAACACCCTGCAACACACATTGAAAGGCCTTGACATGCTCGTGTACCAGGCCCTGAAGCGTCTCACGGGTTCCGTGAAAGTGACACATGCCCTCGACGATCACCTATACTGGGAAGATCTGGAGGAAAACTCGGAGAACGAGAACGAAGGCGGAGCCGCGTCCACGAGCCCAACGCAAGTTACGCAACCTTCTTATGCAAGTCTTGCTACCATTGGAAACTCTATTTGGAGCCCCATTACCGTGGATGGCTGCGGGGATTACTACGTGAACCCTGAAAAGCTGTCCTACGACAAATGGGGTGTCGACGGAGATGATAAAGCGTTTACTCGAGATCATGTCACGTGGCTCAACCACCATCCGCGGAAGACAAGCCCTCGGGAACTTGCAGTTGCATTTCTCGTTGTAAGTGTGAATTCGAAGTACATGCATGATTGGTCGGTCATGGGGGACGCTAATGGTTTCCTAAGTACGGCAATGAGCCTGGGATGCAAGTGTATTACTCGTCAGCGGTTATTATTGCCGACTTCCGCAAACCATCGGCGTCTGATGTCAGCGAAGACGACGAGCGCAGCGAGACGCCTGAGGTCACCGAGTAAGCCCACCACAGTCACGATTTGGCATAGGGGGAGAGTGAACCAATACCCGTGATGGATCAAGATGTTATCTGGTGGTTCAGGAAGAGAAAGCCTTTCTTGGCGATGGAGAGATGTCTGGTTAGAGGTACCTCGGGGTCTTGTTTGGGGAAATAGGAATGGCGAACTGTGACTGAGTCAACATCATACTGGCTTGGATCTTTTAGCTGGCACTTTGAAACAGCCTACCGTTTATTGTACCACGATGCTTTGCACCGGGACTGTAAAACTTGTCCGTGTTGAGGAGGCTTTGTGGGATTTTACTTAGGACATCCCGAGGTTGGCGCAGGGGATCTCTCAACTCCGATGGGAACCTGCAGGAACTGCAAACCATGACAATGGGCTCGGGAACTCGATCTTGACTAGCCATGTCATTGAGTTACATGTTTGTAGCTGGACCTCACAGCGTTGGGTTGGTGGTGTAGAGGAGTTTTGATGGTGTTATTACCAATCCAACAAGTGCACGGTATGTGGCGTGGTTTAGAAGATTTGGGTCGCGTTTTATTAAGAACATACCGCAGAATGAGCTTCGTTCCGACTTTTTGATGGACCCGTTCATGAGTTGAAGATACCCTTGGCAACCACACTTTACCCGGATATCTGTCTCCTCCTCCTGTGCCTTACAGGCTTCCCAATAGAACCCCCGTGGTAGTCAACCTTGTGGGAGCTGATCTGATTTAGGAGGCGATTTACTACACATTTCCGGCTGCGGGGCCCGGGCTGGGTTATGTTGTCTTTCTTCATCCTTGAAGTTCCGGCCCAGAGCTTGACTCTTCACGACCATGACGAGCGCGTTTAATGCCTGTGTTGTGGTCGATCCGCTGTACGACGTGTACGAATTCGCGACAAAGCATGGTTCGACGCGCTTCTTCCACCTCCGGGACTAATGTTGGGTATCAGACTGGGTGTTTAAGCCGCCATCGGATTTGGTACGTAACTGTCGTTCCCAAACCCGATGAGGAATCTTGACAACTGCCAAGTTTCTCGGACTAACGACACCAAGCCATCTCCTCCGAACGATGCGGCGGTATACGCTTCGTGGCTATCTCAACCGGATAAAATGTCTGGCCTTGTCGAGGGGGGTGGAGGACTTTCTATCCCTGGGCGTCGAGAACCAGAGTTCCGAGGGCTCACGCACCCTGCCAAGGAGATTGGGGTTGCACAGGAACCGGACGAAGGCAGTCTCCAGGCCAAGGTTGGCGCAATGGCACTTTGCAACCAACGCGCCTATCTCTCTCCTGACAAGCATTTCTACATCAAGCGCGGGGTAGCATAGACAAGTCAAAAGCATAGGTACATGAGCATGGCATGGGCATGCTAAGAAATAGGTGCCACGATCAGCTTGCCCTTAACGCAGTGCCAGCTGGGGCTCAGCCCGCAGAGGCCAATATGGAACGACGATACGTGGAATCTGAGATCTTGCCATCATTACCATTTTGGGGTTAATATCGTGCCGTTCCGCGTCGTAACGCCCCCCCAAATCGCATACAGTACTTCAATGCTCGCAGTGAAGACCAAATCCAACGGTCCAGCTTTGACCCTTATCACCGTAATATCTGCAACTGTTCGGGTTGGAAACGGTGTGGGGAATCAATCGGTCGAATGAGCTTGTTGAGCACCTCGCAGTCAAGCCCTGTGCCGTACGATCGGCGTGCATTGTACATACGGCTGAGCCCAGTGTGACGTTTGCTTATCCCATGTGCAACGCAGTGCCCCAACCTCCGCTGCTGGTTCGTGGTATTTGGGCATTACCCTCTTATCCCAGGCTACCATTATAACTCCAAGTTGTTATTCCTGGAATTTAGAAGCGCAGCAGTACAACATACAAAGCAGGGAGCTTGGTAGACATTGGCAATTGGGGCCGTGGACGTGCAGATAGACAGACCATTGCATATGCATGTACCGCCACTGTTGTGGCGCGGCAGGCAGCTGGGCACTCGCCAAGAGTGTCTTCCAAGTGAGGTTTCGACTGGCCAAAGACACCCAAGGTGAGGGCAGTAACACCACTGAACATCGCATTATTCAAGTCCCGGTTGTAATCCCGATGTTGAAGATTGGTTCTATCTTTTGCTCTACCCACCATATCCAGCATCATCAAACGTTGTCCTACAGGTATGATATTTGAAGCCATTAACGTGAGAAAAGAAAATACTGGGGGATGGAAAAGTTCCGGCATTCTCGAAAGTTTGCCTGCGAACGCTGCCGAAATTATAAGCTAAGGTAAAGGACCACGCCCTGAGTCCCCTGACTTGAGCCTCCCGAGCCACCTTACTTATCTCATATTCGACTTCCATAGATGTGAACGCAATGGTGCTTCTCCCCGCGGAAATAGCTGCGATCGTTGTCTCCGAACCGGCGCTATGTGTGTGGCCGCAAGAAAAACCGTGGAGCCACGCTCCCTGCAGCCATATGCCTCTCCCCGGCAGTCGTTTGGTGCAGAATTGGGGGCCATTGCGGTCAAAACTCCTCATGCGCCGGCCATTTCGCTGCCACCCACCAACCAACAACAGGAGACATCAACATCTTATATCGAAGTTGACGACTTTACCGGCGTCTTGGAGGGAATCGATCCGGCTCTCGGCGATACCGTGAGTACCGACCTACCTATGTACAATTGTACATACCGACCATCTGTGCAAACGCCACTCCCGCTCACCCCCGCCCCTTTCTTGCCCGCATGCATAAATGCTGACGCGGAGGTAGAGACGCCGTCAATCGTCGCTTGAATTTTCACTCTCCAATTTCACCTTTCCAAGCAATGAGCAAGGACCTTCGAATACCCCCGAGCAGCTAGACCGTCGGGAAAGCAACACCGGGAGTTTGTCTTCTATGTTCGACGAGATGGCCGAATTGAGAAACTCGGTCTCTGCTGGCGTCCTCCCGTCCCCTGCCAGTTCCGACGCGCCGCTGACGACGCGGCCCCGACGAAATACGCACCGAGAGGCTCTCGAGCTTGGCGCAAGGCTGGCTGAAGACTCTGCTACTCTCACAGAGGGCAGATGCCAAAATCCTGCTACAGCAGCCATTGAAAGAGCACTGGGGGCAACTTCCCAACTCAGTGAAATCCTTCGATGCCTAGCACGGCAAGACGAACCGCCTGCTGGAGACACAAACAGCCAGACGGCTACGCAGATGGATATGAACCTTTTGACAAACCCTTTCCTACTTCAAACCGCACCTAATCGAGCAGAGAGAGTGGAGACATTGCAACGTAGTGGTGAGGATCCACGGCAAACGGAGACATCCATCGGTGCCAATGTCTCAACAGCGACGACGACCCACCGCAGGGCTCCGGATATATTGCTCATGACGACGTTAGTGACGACTTACATTCTTCTAACACGCAACTGGCGCTGTATATTCTCAAGGATTCTAGAGCAGCTTGAGTCAGCGTCAAGAGACACGGCAAACTTTTACACTTTGGAGCTCCCGAATGTGCAAATGGGAGGGTTCCAAATTCGCAACAACCCTTCCATTCAGATTCTGGTCTTGCTGGACCTGACATCTGGTATGCTGCACACAATCGAAACAGCATTGGGGCTGGTCTACCCGGCAAGCTGTTTGAGTGGGAGAGTAAGAGAGGATGGTGCAAGATGTTGGGCTGTACTCATAGACCCGGTTGCCGTGTCTGTTCGGGAAACTCTCCTCTCTCAAGAGAGGGTGCGCATCGGGAGAGAGGAGAATGGTGGAGGGCTGTCATTGACCCGAATTATGGAGAGCATGAGGAGGCAACTGGATAAGCATATGGGAGCGTGTTGACGTATTGGTATTAAAGAGCAAACCCTCTGAGAAAGGGGATAAGTTATAACCTCGCAGTTTATTGAGAAACTTGGCAGGGCCAAGGAGCTGACACGTGTTGATATTACGTCGCCGATATCTGGAATGGATGGGAGACCGCACGTGGCTGGGCTGTACTTGACTTATTCTACTTCCATATCCCGGGGCTAGCCCGAGGAACAATATATTCAGGATGTGCATGGCTGCCGTGTCAAGTGATAAATGCATGGGTTGCTAAGGTAGCAGTCAGCCTACACCACCAGTCTTTTCTTTGTAGGGGATGCGCGGCAAGCTGGCTGGCCCTGAGTATTGTTAGACAAGGCGGCAGTGAAGCAACTCGGACCGTGCTGTCTGCCAAACTCAAGCAATAATAACGGCGTATCTCGTTTTCTTTTCTTTTTTCTTTTTTTTAATCTCCGTACTCCCCGCTTGTCTCGCGAGCTCCAAGCAGCTCCTACCCAAGTGTGGTACATGGCAATATCAGGTCGTGTGTCTTGGGAGGATTGTGTGGAAAACCTCTTCGCGTTGCATGTGGTTGCAGGGGGCCATGAATGCATGCCCCAGGGGGGTTGAATCCAGTATTTCCGCGTTGATTGAGATACTCCACTCAGCTTGCGGGCAGTCTGAAGCAGTGTCACCAAGAATTTATGCGGTGTATCCAACCTTTCGGGCCCGATTGGCCTTTTCGTTGTCCGCCAACCGAAGAAGAGACTGTGCCGCACGCGTCAACATTAAACGTTACCACACCTGTCTCTTCATGGCCGCGGGTGTTCGGGGAACACTGGTATGGCCCGGTGGAGGACGTGCTTTTTACATACGCAGACGGCTTGAAGTCAAGATGGCGGCAAGCCCAGCCGAATTCCCAGATGTGGAAACGAGGTTTGCCATACCTAGCAAGCCCTTTCAGCAGCAACGTGAAACGCTCAAAGGCAACTTGAGACTTACAACTTCCATCAACTTGCTTGGAAGAGGCACACATAAGACCTAACTTAATCTCCGGTCCGATTCCCCAAAATCTCCAAAATGTCGAACCTCCGCCATGCTAACTCTCTTCACGGTTGCCTACGCTTCTACGTTCGGCGTGCGGGCTCCCGCTTTTGCCCTCGAGAATCGGGTTATGGCGCTGGGTGTCGCCTTCCAGCTCGTCTATCAATCTATTCTCCACCACATCATGTGTACTTACCTTATGGTCTTAGGAATACGGGCGCCAGCATCATCCCTGACGAGCTTTTGCATACGCGGCGGTGGATGTGAATCTCGTGACCCATTGCCAACGCCGTTTTCATCTTTAAGTTGACTGCCACGATACTCTTGATTTGGCACCACACACCAACGGTTCAAATTGGTACCTTAAGTAGGGCCAAATGTCGCCAAAGAGAAGGATGATTATTTCCCGATACCTCCATTGGCGACTCATGCCGTGGTCTCATGCCGCGGTAGTCCACGCCCTGCCAACGTCATGTGGTGGCTTAGTCCGTCTGCCAGGACTCAGAATTAAACAGCAGGCCCAGAACAGGATCAGACATTGAATGAAAACCTCAGGGACGAAGCAAACTTTTGCTCTGTGACAAAGTTCACAGGAAATTCCCAGGCAAGCTTGCGCGCAAGAGGACGCCCCTAATTCTTGGTAAGGGCTTCGCCATGCTCCTGGGGCCATGCTTGCGTCACCTCCAGAAACCTCGGGTGGGTATTAGCCCGACGGCTGTCATGCATCGCCCCACCCTTTAATAAGGGGCACCAGCAATAATGCATGTCGGCTGCATAGTAGGTATACATCGATGAAGCAGCCTGGTGATCGCACTCGCACTCGCACAGTCGCACTCGTTACGAGTCCATCCCAAATTCGAATTCCACCAGCGGCAGAATAGCAATGTTGGTGGCATACGAAGGACACAAGGCTACTAAGCTAATTATGTATAAATGAATGGCAATTACTCTTCGGCTTGTTCTTCATTATCTACCCATCCACAGCATTCAGCTTGATCTCCAAGTATCACTGCAACACAGCAAACCCCCCTAAGAACTTTCAAAATGACCAACGATCGGCCCCCCGCGAACGCCTTCGTTAGCGTAGCCCGCAAGGTGTATGGACCTATTGGGTTCACGAAGGGGTACAACTTCGTTTTGTTCTTCATCTTTGGTGGCGCATTCTTGGGTTTCACTCTTGCTCGACTCCAATTCCTCGCCCTGGACACAACTTGCATCTCAGGCAAGGGTTCAGAAAAGCCTCTCGATTGCTATTACTACACCGAGGGCTCCATCGACAGAATCGGCATTATCCTGCACCTTGCTACGATCCTCCCTGCGGCACTCCTCACTTGCCTCCAGTTCGTGCCTATCATTCGCCGCACCTTCGTTCTCTTCCATCGCATTAATGGATACCTCATCATCACCCTGAGCCTAGTGTCAACCGCAGGCGCGCTCATGCTTGCACGAAACGCGGTTGGAGGTTGGATGGATGTCCAGATGGGTGTCGGGGTTCTGTCCATCGCCTTCATCTCCTCACTAGCGCTTGCCTTGTACAATATTAAGCGGCTGCAAATTGAGCAGCATAGGGCATGGATGTTGAGAGCCTGGTTTTATGTAAGTGGACTTGTTCAACAATATCGAAACGGATCCTGACTTCTCAAGGCTGGCTCCATCATTACAATGCGGTTGATTCTCATCATATCGGCAATCATCATCAGCAATGATGGATACCTAATCCCTATGTCCTGTGATAAGGTCTTTAGCCTCACAGGTTCACAAAACAAGACCCTCCATCAGCACCCTGATTGTGAAGCGTACTTTTCTGGGCAGGATCCCAACAAAGCCGTGCTTGTGTCGGCAACCATGGACGGGAACGGGAGCAATGCAAACGCCGTGTTGAGCCTTGGGTTTGGAGCTGCCTTTTGGCTTGCTTTTACTATGCATGCTGTTGGGGTTGAGATCTATGTGAGTGGCGAAGACCAGAAGATAGCAGGATGAACGCTGACACAGACGTTGCAGTTACATCTTACTCCGGCCGAAGCAAACCGTTTGCGGAACGTATCATACCAACGCCAACTCGAGGCTGGAATGAAAAACCCTGGCCGCGCTGGCCTTACTGCGGACAGTATTGGCGACTCGGTGCCTTGGAAACCCAAGGACCAGCAGGACTCAACCGAGAAAATCGAGGGTGCTAAATAACCAGTTGCCGGCTTGGACTGCGCTCGGTCGTCGCTTGGTCTGCAGGAGCATGGATATTGGTAATAAGACTACAAAGTAGGCTGAGAACTAAAGGAGACTCCCACACAAGATAGTGCGCCGATCTCTTGCGGGAATAAATTTAGACTTTGGGCATAGGTATGCCGCCAAATCGAACGTAATCTACTTGCCGTGAAGAAAGCCCAGAGATTCAAACTGTCCTTCCTTTCCAACAGCAACAGCAAAGTCTTTCCACTCGTCTAACAACTGTCCAGCCTTGTCGTTTTCCAACTTCAAAACCCCCCAGGAATCCGGTCCGAGGGGCACCCGTAACGGAATCGCTTTCCCGGAAGCCAGAATGGCATACATGGCCTTGGTGACGGCATCCGCGTCAGCCCAGTTTTTTGACGCTTCCGGGTCATCCATGTATTGGTCGAGAAGTCGCGCGGGCGTGTCTGGGGCGCTATATGCCGGATGTGGCTCGATCTGGATCATACTGCGGCTCAGGTAATCTGTTTTAACACCGCCAGGTTCGATCAGACAGAAATGGATGTTCCACTCAGGCCGCACTTCCTTCGATACGGACTCGGTAAAGCCCTCGACGGCGAACTTGGCGGCGTGGTAGAAGGCATTTCCCGGGAAACCGGCGCGGCCCCCCATAGAGGAGACGTTGAGAACAACGCCACCCGGTGGTCCATTGAGCGGGTTAACCTCTCGCATCACCCGCATCGCATGCCGCGTGATGTGTACCGTGCCCCAAAACATGGTGTCGACGAGATGGCGAGCAGCAGCTTCGGTTGCGTTTTCCGTGTCACCACGCAACGAGTATCCAGCGTTGTTCACAACCACATCTAAGCGTTGAAAGCGGGACAAGGCAGTTGCAACGGCGTCGTCGATGGATTGGCGGGATGTGACATCGACGATGAGTTTGACCACACGAGCATCATTATCAGGCAAGTATGCGAGGTCGTCAAGCTTGCGGGCGGTGGCAGCGACACGGTTCCCTTCCGAGAGGACAAGCTGTGCAAGAGCTCTTCCAATGCCGGATGAGCATCCCGTTACTGGGGTTGGTTAGTCGTCTGACTCCGCAACACAACTCCACCAGGGATTAATGTGCACGTGGGCTACTTACTGAACCAAACTGCCGCATCGGGAAGTCGATACGTTTGTTGGAGGGGGCTCTCCATTTCTTTAGATATCGAGTCCAACAATATCAAGCTTAATTGTGGTATAAACATAACAAGCAAAAGCCTCTCGCGATGGGATAGCCAAAGAGCAAGGCTCGCCTTTTATAGAGGAGTTAAGGATCATGACTAGGTAGCTAACTCCTAACTCCTCAAACTCCGGCAAATTCTACTGATAGGGACACGGCCGGTTGACATATGTAATCAAGATACCCAAAACAGGGCACATGCGCCTAATTCTTCTACTCTAATCTCCATAGGACAGCTTCTGTCGGCACTAGCATTGTTTTTGTTGGGGACACGGTCCACGGCCCCGCCCTGACACCGCCCAGTCCTCGTTTAAGCCTGTTGATCTCAGTCAGCACCTCGATGCAAAAGTTATTCCACAGCCACTCACGCCAAGGCAGTAGTAAACGCTCCAACACCTGTGAGTGCCGTCATCGTAAAGCGGGTGGTTGTTGTCGCGGTAGCAGTTGAAACCGTGGAAGTTGTTCTCGCCAGGGCTGCACGCGTGTCCATGGGTGTTAGCCTCCTCTCCGCTATTTCGAGATACCACCAGGTCCCTGGACTCACCCAGCATATTGTCCGACGCTATATCCGCCAGCACCGCTTTGGATGGTGGATTTGAAGAAGGTGTTGGTTGGAAAGTTGCAGGTGATGGGAGAACCCTCCCACACCTTCCAGCCACCAGCCCCGGGGGTTGTCACATAGCATTGATTGGAGCTCGAAGGCACAACGTTCTGGCTAGCCTGAGCATCGTCGGCGTAGTAAATCATTTTGGAGTAGGGGATTGGGCCAAGTGGCGAGTTCTGGTAGCAGTTGGCGAGGTGCACTCCCTCGCCGCTGCGCTTGTCGACTACCGCAGCGCTAACCCCGAGGGTGAGAAACAGGAACGAAGCAAGGGCGTTGAGCTGCATCTTGACGACGGGTGAAGTTGTGTATCACGAATAAAGTGAATTGGAGAAGCCGAGAGGATAGGTGATGTCTGGTAGGGGACTGCGTGTTGGAACGAGAGGTACTGCAGCCATATAATGTTTTTTCGGATGCTGCTAGAATCAATACAATACAACTTGCCATCATGAGAACACTAATCATGCTCAGAGAGCTAACCTGCGAACGGCTTAAGGGTGCTGAATAAGAACGTGCCGGTGATGTCAGCGCAATGCGACCATTTTCACTCTTTCTCCTAGGCAGCAATCAATGTTCAGTCAGCCCTCTGCATTAGAAGGAGCGCAAGCGCAAAATGAACACAGACTAGTCCTAGTAGTCTGACCTCCTTCGGAGGTAGACAGACCCACAAACAGGTCACGGAGCAACCATTACATCAACCATCTGGCACCACGTGCGTTGATTTCTTTCGGTTTCTGCACTTCATCTGCAACTTAGGCAAAACGCAATCTTCCAGTTTATCAGCGCCTGTCTACGCCAACATGGTGATCGAGATCGTGAAAGGCATCGTTACCAATCCTCGCAGCATGCTCATCCCCCTTAGCGAACAAATTTCTCCCACGGTGGAGCCCGTTGGGGGTTACATCACCGATGTTGAGCAGAGACGACGCCTGTTCAAGGAGTTTCGGCATGGGGTGCTGAAAATTTCCACCTTCCCCGACGACGCCGACATTCAAGACAGCATCCTTGACACGACAACGTTCGCGTGTTTTATGCTCGCACCCGTACAAAAAAATCGAAATATTTTTTTCAACAGCTAAGGGAATGACTTGATACCCCGCCGGCTTGGGGGTAGATGCCAACGTTACGGCGCCGCTTGCCATTGGAGCTTGTACAATCCCCGGGCTTTTCCTATGAGTTTGTCTGTAGCCTAACGTCACTTATCTCCATAGACCTTCAAACAGGCCAGCCAAAGGCTATCCAACTAGTTTACCACTAGTAGAAGACCGGGAACTTCACTAGTCTCTACAGTTTGCTCCGATCTCTCTGAAGCATCGATCAAGCTTCGACTTGACGTGGCCAGTTTGGGGATGCCCAGGTCACCCAGTCTCCAAAGAATGGGCTGCCAATGAGCCAACAGGTCCATTCCTGGTTCGACAGCGCGAGGTTTGCGTTAAAGCCCATCCGTCAATTTCCAGGGCGCGGTAGTTGTATGTACAATGGCATTGGCTGAAAAAGCCAGTGTGGAAGCCAAAGGTTGGTATCAGATCAGACTACAACCCCTTGCTCCAGGCTGGATTGACAGACCAGAACTGGGGGGGCTGTCTCCGGGGGGGGGGGGGGGGGTGTCCGGACCGGGCAAACATTCACCATACGAGCTGAGAATTCTGAGGATCTGCCCAGTTGGGATTCTTGGGAGCTCTTGCAGTTGCAGTGGGATATGCAATATGCAACGGGTTGCTAGGTGCTATCTGTCGAGCCGCAGACGTGACAGATGATTACTACGACCTCGACAATCAAGACTTAGAGCAAGACGAAACCATCATCGCGAGACAAAGGGTCATATTTGAAGGACAGAGGGCAGGGAAGCTCGTGGTAAGGAGGAAGTTCAACCTAGAGCCTGAAAAGGGTCCGAGCAAGCAGGCTCATGTTACCTTACCTGTCTTGCAAACGGAAGAAAACCGGGCTCTAAATGTCTGTACTTGGAAATCGACAAATAGTTCTCAGAGTCTCAAGATAATTGCTTTTACTCTTGCGGGTTCGTTTCTGTGGAACCTTTCATTGGCCCTTGAATCTCGGGGACCGAACAGCCTGTGACTTGACCCAAGCGCCGGTGATAACGTTGGTTCAAGCCAAGGTCGTATTGGTTATCGGTAATGCATGGTCAAAACCTGTGTTCACCCACCATTCACTTGATAGGTGAAACACGGCTCTCCCCGCATATCCTGCATCCGCGGGCGGGTCCCTGCTCGATCCTATTCGGCGATGCCCACGTCTTTGCTGCACCCTGGGCGGCTTGGTGGGTGGCATTGAAAGTCAGAAGATCGCGCCACACAGAAATCATAGGCTGCTGCTTCCAACATGGGGCATGTTCTGTCACAACTAACAAATCGTCTCCCGAAAACCCTCGCACCTTGGTCTACGCCGTCTTCACGACCTTAGTCACTTGCTCCCTTCTGTCATCTTTCCATTTCGCTAGAGTCGGAATAAGATCCTAGAATAGGACACATCCTGATGGGCTTGTTCTCTGTAGCATCCGAGACCCGGTGGCTGTTGGCTTCTGCCGGCCTAGCGGTCTACCTGGTCTACAAAATCTGGGTATACCGTCGTCTCAGCGCCTTCAAAGGTCCGTTCAGCTCGGGGTGGTCCGAGGCGTGGAATTCGACCACCACAATTAGCAACAATGGGCATATTAAATACAAGGATGTATGCGATAAGTATGGTAAGGAACCCCCTCCCCCGTCGTTCCCACCTTCATGAAGTTAGTCTGAAGTTTTAACCGCCCAGGACCCATCACCCGAATTGGTCCAAACGACTTAATCACCAATTCTATGGAGCTCCTCACTCGTATCAGTGCGGCCCGTTCTCCATACACGCGGACTGTCTGGTTTGCACGAGCTACACGGACCAAACCGGGGGAAGATCATCTGTTCAGTGAGACCAACGAAAGCATTCATACACGCAGGCGGCAGCAGATGGCACTGGGGGTAAGTCCAGGCCACTCACACCTATTCCTGAAATAAAGCTTGACGCATGACTGGCTAACCAGTCCCTGGATAGTACTCGGGGAAGGAGAATCTTGAACTCGAGGATACGGTTGACGTGTATATCGGAAAACTGATACACTTAATTCGGTCCAAGTATCTCTCAACGCCCGACTTCGCGCAACCGTTCGACTTCGGTAAAAAGGCCCAATACCTTGCCGTCGACGTCATCAATGCCATCGGCCTTGGCGCACCCCTCGGTGACCTCGACACAGACAGCGACCAGTACAGATACATCGAGACGACCGAACTGGGCTTTAAGATCGGGAAAATTGCCGTATCCCTGGGTCTTCTCCCACTAGTGCAGAGCCCCTGGATCACCCGCCTCCTAGCACCGTTTGGGGAGGACGGACTTCGCTTCGGCTGGCCGCTGCGGAACGCGCGGGCGCGCATCGACGAGCGCCTCCGGAAGGGGACCGAGGCGCGCTCGGACATGCTCGCGTCGTTTGTGCGCCACGGCCTGACGCGCGACGAGCTCGTCAACGAGTCCATGCTACAGCTGATTGCGGGCTCCGACACCACCTCTACCTCGATCCGCGCCTTCTTCTTGTACTTGTTGACCCACCCGCGCGTGTATGCCATCCTAAAGGCCGAGGTCGATGCTGCGGTGACAAACGGAACGGCGCCGCGTGCCCCTGGTATCATCTCAGAGGCCGGAGCGAGGAGCTTGCCGTACCTGCAGGCGTGCATCAAGGAGGGCATGCGGGTGCGTCCGCCCGCTGGGAGCCCGGTTCCCAAAAGGGTGCCCGACGGCGGGGACACCGTTGTGGTGGACGGGAAACCGGTCTTTTTGCCGGGAGGGACAAACATTAGTGTGTCGATGTTTGCGTTACAGTTAGATAAAAGGATATTTGGTGGCGATGCAGAGGAATTTCGTCCCGAAAGGTGGCTGCTCGAAAAGGACGAAAAGAAGTTGGCGAATATGCACCGCGCGCAGGACTTGATCTTTGGTTATGGCAAGTATCAGTGCCTGGGGAAGTCCATTGCGTTGATGGAGATTAATAAGGCGATTTTCGAGGTATGATGCACCAGACATGAAGTGATTAGGGCAAAGAACTGACATATATCTATAGTTGGTGCGGAACTTCGACATGTCTTTGGCGCGGCCGGACAAACCCTGGGAGGAAGAGAATTCGCTGGGGGTCTTTACACAGCGGAATATGCTTGTCACTGCGATGGACAGACTGGGGGACGTGAGGAGCTGAAGGGTTCCGGGTCTTCTCTCCCACTCCCTGAATTGCAAGACGCGAAAGCTTTCAAATTATGGCGGCAAGTAAATAGCGGATGGCAGGTTCACCAGAACAGGGCTCATGTAAGGTAGTCTGCGGCATGTAGTTCGGGCAGATATTTCGTCTTTTATCTCACGCTAGCCCTGGCTAAATCTTACGCCCATCAAGGCAAGCACGTCAACAGACTCTGTAGCTTCTTCAGCACCACAGCCTGCTTCTCCGCCGAAGCCGTCGTCTTATCGTTGGCATCCCCCACGCTGACAGAGATGTAGCAGCCATCCGTGTCCACAACAGAGGTCTCGGTAGGCAGCCGCGTCTTTCCGCACTGCTCCGTATCCGGAGACGAGAACACACCGACGTTGATCCGGCTCAGTACCCACTTGAACTGGCTCGCCTCAGTGCACTGGCCCTCGACCTTGGGGAAGTTCACATTGAGGAAGACGTCCTCCGGGAGATACGGCTTGCCGCTTGCAATGACGGCGTTGGTGAGCGTGGTGGCTAGCTCAGCATACACCTTGCTGCGCTGCGCCTCCGGGCTGGCGTAGGACAGGGTGCCATCTGAGGCGCCGGAGAAAGCGAGGGCGGGGATCTTCTCGTTCTTGGCTGCGTAAACGGCTGCGCCGACGGTGCCGGAGAAGTGAACGGCCAGGTACAGGTTGCTCCCGACGTTGGGACCAGAAACAGCCAGCTCAGGCGCTTCGCCGTTCCAGAGCTGCGGGCCGAATGTGTCGATGCCGTACCGCATCGAAGTGACGGGGAAGGAGTTGACCCAGTTCAGACGGGGCGAGTTCGCGTCGCGTCCGATGGGGCCGCTGTTGGCAGGACAGCTGTCGTACTGGCATGCCGTGTTCCTAGGGGTGGGCTCGGTATCGAGCGAGCCTACGGGTACTATTAGCTCCATGTCCACCCCAGCGGAGGGGGATTCGCAATGTTGGAAACTCACTAGTTCCCGACTTGTTCTCGGCAGGCGCGGACAGAACGGCGTCGTGACCCGCGGCAATCAGGGCATTATGGAACGACCGTGCATATTGCTCGGCCCAACCATCATCATTGGCCTGGATGATGCGGATGCCGTGGGCGCCGATCGCGGGCAACAGAGCAAGAAGAGCCTCGGCACGCATCGTGATGGTGATAACGGTTCAAATTATGGCCCTCGATGTCTCGAGAACTGCCGCAGTCCTGGCTAGTCATCAAGAACACAAATGGCTCTCCGGACGCCAGGCTTTATACGGGAGAAGACATCGTGAGAGGCAGGTGGTGTTCAACGGGAACGGCATTGATGATTTCAAGCACTGTAACCAATCACCTGCCGAATCCAATGCCTGCTCCTGGCGCTGAAACCCACGCGGGTCACCGCTGGCAGCTCAGCGCATGACCTTCCGCTTTTGATTCGGCCAGCCCAGCCCACGTGCCTGACACTGTGGGTAATGAGGTCGCCGACGCGTTCAGGGGCACTCCGCGGCGCGTTGTATTCGGTGGCGAAAATGGGACAACCGCCGAGCAACCGAGCCGCTGCATCCACTACTTCACATGCTTAATTCATGGTGGACAGGAAGGAAAAGGGAAAAGAGAACATGAAGACAAAATAGCAGGCCGCTGAGGGGTTGTGGATGCAATGCCAACCCAGCCTATGGGATCGAGAATCATGTCTGGGATTTGGACAGGGGTTTCAGAGTGGAGCACGCTTCCAAATTTAGAGGGCGTGAGGTCTTCACATTTACCTGTACAGAGTATTCCAGGTACTTCGCAGGTAGGGAGGTACGTTAGGTGGGAGTGTACCTCGCACATTGGTACGACAAGTTTTGCTCACCTACTTCGTTTCCCGTTACTTCCACCGTCCCCAACTCTATTCCCCGGCTCTCTCATACTGTGATCCCAACATCGTCTTGTGAACCCCTCTCATCCTTTTCACAGGCATGACTCGGTAAGAAAAGAAACACATCCTGTGTTAAAGAGTCAACCTGAAGAGAGGAGAAAGGGAACCCCACATGATATCCCTCCCTGTTCAACCTCCCCCCCCTCTCTGATTTCGGTAGGTGATTTTCATCCCCAATTAACAGACACCGCGTTCGAAACGGTGGACACTGTATCTGTTGCTCCAAGTCACCCAGCCGCCGCGACTGTCCTGATTCTTGCCATAGCAGTTATCAATAAGCCAGACTTCAGCGTTAACACACTCAGAAAGCCAGTCGCTCTCATTAATGTTGCTCTTCGATCCATTCGCATTGGCAACCTCATACCAAGTGATCGGCGTATAGACGTGGATCTCCTCCAAGATATTGATAAATACAGGTTCGAGAGGAACAACCCGGGGGGCTGCCTGGACACCCGACCGCATTTAACCGACGCTGGCGAGAAGTGCAAGTCTAACAAGCATCTTATTTTGCTTCAGCGGGAGGCGATAAAAAGAAATTGTGGAAAGGGTGTGAAAATAGATGATGAGGAGGATCCGAGGATGAGGAGTAGTGGGAGGACGAGGTTTCGATTGCGGAAATATGATGCTATTTATCAAATTTATCAAGCACGGTATATCTCTCCTCACTCTATAGAGCCCGTCCCTGATGCTATTCACGAACGGTGAGAGTCATGACGCAGCATGTCTACCTAATACCAAAAGACGAAGGAAGAAGAAATCACAGGCCGTGGTTGGTTCAGTCCCCGTAACCATGGGTAGTTACCAAACGCTTGTAGAAAGCCACAGAATCCATACGTCCGTACTCCTGATGTTGTGTCCTTTTGTTATGAAGCCAAGCTCTTAGCGATGTTGTGGCGCCAGAAACCTGCGTGGCATTGTAGTTTTCAGCCCCCGAATGTGACGAGCTACCTAGGTAGGTATCCAGGGTGGTTTGGAATCATTACATCTGCATTCAAACACATTTTTCTCAAGTTGGCAAACGAGACGACTATGAACAACTCTCTAGTCAAGGCGCGGTTAGATAGGTACATATATGGGCTTCACAGGGCGTCTACAACAGAAGACAGTCTGGCAGGTTGCCGGCCCGTCGGGAGGTTTGGCCCCAGACTATTGGCAAATTCGCTGTGAGTTTGTGGACAGAACCAAGAAGTCCAAAAATGGGCTTCGCGAGTCCCTTGCGGATCGGGTCGGCACGTAGCTAGAGGCTCGAGTTTCTGACCTGGCTTGAGGAATACTCGCAGGTATATTGCAAGATCATTTCTATCGTGATGCGGTAGTGGTTGGAGCATTCCCTAACTATAAGCCTCTAAGCCCACAGTTACCCTGGCCTTCTTTCACACAAAGCCCAACAATTTCTACTGTGTAGGTGACGGGCTTGCGGCGCAGCGACCCGTAAAAATCGTATTAGCCCCCCTGCCTGCCTTTCTGGTGTGGCGGGCTCGCACAAATCTTCTAGCGTGAGCCCACCCAACCCAATATCTCATTTTTACTGGCCTACTAACACCAGCGCAGTTGAATACCGGTAGCTGACTTTCTTTCGGGGACATGAAACAAACCTTAATGTTGGCCAACAACCCGGTCACCTTGCCCAACGGTCAGCCGGGTCCTCGGCCACAGGCCATGAGACCGACCACTTTGTTTCATGACATCCTTCATTCGCAATGGTTGAGAAGCTGTGCCACCAATTTGAAACACCGCCGGGCCAGCAAGAAGTTCACCATAACAAGTAACAAGATCGAACGCAAATCTACAATAACCATGGCCCACATCCGCGTGTTGTGGACCTCGAGTCTTCGACACCTCAAACTCAAGTTTGACCCAGCCAATCCCGGATTAAGCACGACCCGTTTTGTTTACCTCATCCGCTCTCACAGATATAAGAGTTCCAAGCCGATATGCGGGTTTTCCTCGTCCAAACGGCCCATGGCCTGAACGCCCCTTCCGGAGATATAGATCCAACCTTGGCTTCATCCGTCAACTAGGCGGTTTGGTCACACAGTTGCCCAGACATGCTACGCCTGGGACGACGAAGTAGAAGCAGGAGTGGCAAAAGCAAAGGCCAAAGGGGTCAATCCGGAGGTCCAACGCCTACCCAGCGTCGACCTTGGTAAAGACCCCAAAACGGAGTCAAGCGGCGGCTCCGTGTCACCAAGTTTATTGACGAAAACCGTATTCTTAACGTTGTCATCTCGCGGGCGTTATGGGAATTATATCCCTATGCTGACAAGTGGCAGATCACAGAGCAATCTAGAGTGATTACTCTTGCAGCCTCCACCACCAACAGAATAGGTTCGCCGTTCAATACTAATACATTCTCGGTGCATAGCGTAATCTTGCGAGCCCCCGGTTGGCAGCTCTCGTCAACTTGTGTCGAGCCAGATCGCAGACTTCAATCCCACTCACGTTGTCTTCAACGATGGCCTCACGATGAAGATCACCCAGCATATGCTGCAACATGGAAGCCCATACTCACACTAAAGTTCAAGAGAGTGTGCGTCGTTCACTCTGCAGAACAGCTCCCCTTCGGGCCGTTCTGCGGTAGCCTCTCGGGCACTGCTTGTCCCGCCGGCCGAGAACGAGATGCTGCGAGGACTCGACGGGATATGGACCGTGTCGTGCGGGATTCAGGAGTATGCAATGAAGCATGGTAACTTGAGAACGACCTTCTTGTCCACGCGACTTGGACATATCTCGAGGGAGGCAGCATCCCTATGCGCCGAAACAACGTCGACAAGACCGAGGTCGGCTTGGTCAATGCTTGTGCGCTTAAAGGCCTCCCTATCTTTATTGAATTGGCCAAAAAATGCCGCATATCAAGTTTGTGACTTGGAAGAGCTGGGGTACCAAGCAATGGCATCTCGAGCAGCTTCAGCAACTGCCAAATGTCAAGTGAGTCTCAGAGCCAGTTGTAACAATGCTCTTTAAAGCATTTCTAACGGTGTTCAACAGGGTGGAACCTTCCACGACAGACACCGAGCGGGATATCTGGGATAGGATCAAGGTCCTCCTTGTGCCCTCGGTCTGGAACGAGGCATGGGGCGCCGTCATCACCGAAGCCCAACTCCGCGGAATCCCCGTGATTGCGTCTGACGCCGGTGGTATTCCCGAGGCCAAGATCGACCTCCCTTACCTCGTCCCTGTAAAGATGGTGACGGGTGAGGTCGACGCTAAGACTGGCGACTACGTCGTCCCTCCCCAGGACATTGCGCCCTGGGAGCATGCACTCGCCAGGTTGATGGCTAGAGACACGGCCGAGTATGAAGAGCTCTCTGACTACACAGCGCGGAAGACGGTGCAGTGGATTCGTGGACTTGATCAGCGGGCGCAGGAGAAGTGGCTGCTCAAGATGTGAGGCAGGATTCTTGTCTTAGTGAATGGGTGTTAGAAAGAAGGGATATTCATGTCCAGGCCCAAGGCACAGAACGCCTCATAAGAAATGCGAAACATCTGGTAAGGAGTCGGGGATTTCAAGGCGATATCAGGAGGGGAACGTTGTTTGGTTTTGAGAGGTGGAAGAGACCGCGGAGTAACTGGCCTCCATAACCTGACATTGAATCGGCTCCTAAGCACTGCCGGCGGCGAGATATTAGAAACGGCGTTACGAACCTTCTGGAACGTTGATTTGATACGAATCTCGGCACTCGGAACTCTGGCAGTGATCCCCCGTGCCAAAAGCTTGACATCCCAGATTGCTCTCTGTGTGAGCCGCAGAGCCTCTACCTAGCGTACTGGACACGTGTTTTCAGAGTAGTAATAAACAGCATATTAAGCAAGCATCGGATTGGGAAAGTGAGAGGATGGTTGCTGTTCGGCAATTAGCCTGTAGGGGTCATGCACCCAAGATCTGGGGCTCGGGAGTTGCCATAGGTTGAATAGCCGGATGGCAAACTACAAACTAGACATGGCGGCGGTAGTTTAAATACGGCCATGTGGCCATGACGGTTCTCAGTTTGCTACCCTCGAAAGCGTCGTTAGCAATCTACTAATCATCACGCCTGCACGAGGCACCGTCAACAACCACGTATACCTTAGACCTTGAGCCCCAAAACTGAATAATACCTGAGCCCAAACTACGAGGGAAGAAACTACCCACCACCTAAAATGCGGCCCTCGGTCCTCCTCGCCCTCCCCTTCGCTACCACCCTCACTCACGCCGCCATCAACTGGGACGTCTACGAGTATGGCGTGGTGCCCACTTTCCAATGGTCGCGGTCCTTCCCCGACGACGGCTCCGACCCGGGCGGCTTCCACGTGCTGTGCCGCGTGCCACTCCGCGTCGTTTTCTGCGCGCATGTACAAACTCAAGGATCTAGGCGAGTCCCCGCCCACGGGGCTGGCGCCGTGGAGAGCTGGGATTGAAAGTTTCTTGAAGGGGAGGGATTATGTGGGTAGTTGGGATGGGGTGGATCATAAAGGGGATGAGAGGGAGTTAGTTGTGATGGAGTGGGGGATGTGCCAGAGGGGGTGAGGAAGTGGATTGAGGAGCAGCAGCGGGATGAGAGTGAGGCGAATGATAGGAAGTGGTTGTTTGCCGTGTTTGACAAGCCCGAACCGAAGGGGGAAGGGGAGAGTGGAGGGGAGGGACAAGAGCAGAGGCAGAAGGAGGGAGAAAAGGCGTCCGAGGTGCAAGCACGGGTAAAATTGTGGTGTTCCCGGCGGGGGCTCTCTACGAGATTCTACCGTTGTGGGTTGCCAAGGGGAGCGGCTGTGAACGTAAGACCACCCTATCTAGCTGTTCGAGAAAGAAGGATACTAACATGCAGCGAGACCTTAACAACCTGGCCAAGTATAAGCCCCGGGCTGGAGACGACCACACGGTGCTCGCGTGGCCCGTCGACCATACCAAGCCACAGCGCGATCTCGGCAAGCGCGACATCACGTTCAAGATCGAGGCCCTGTCAGTCGTGGAGACAGAGGAAGGAAAGAAGGCGCGGCTAATGTGGGAAAAGATGCACAGGACCATCAAGAGAAACGAACGCGGCAGCAGCGGGAGGAGCGCCAAAAGGCCAAGGAGGAGATCAAGAACGGTGGGTGAAGGATGAACTATAACCGAGTGGAGTACTCGTTGCGCGTTGATCATTAGGCGTTCTATATCCAAGGTCGTTTCCCTCTATCCCGTTTCTCTATTCTGTCTATTCAAAACGTAACCATCTCTTCCGGTCATACGGGGACGGTTTCGTTCCTGGTCGTTGAAGGAGGCTTCGGTTCGCCGGTCCCTTCCATACGCGCCGCCCGCTCTTCTACCGTCAGCTCGCTCTCCGCCTTACCGAGTTTGATAGTGGCGAAGATGATGAGCACGACGGCGGAACAAGCTGTGCCAAACCAAAATGCCACTTTGTGACCCTCGGTACCGCCCCTGTTTTCGTCTTCTGATACAGCCAGATCAGCGAGGCCGAGGAAGAAGCTAATACCCACGAACAGCAAGGTGTTGATCAAGGCGCCAGCAATGCCCTGTCTCTCGCGGGCCACGTTGGTGGTGATGAAAACGTTGGAGACAAGGAAGGTGATATCGATGCCGATGGTGGATCCAATCATGGCAGGGAAGATAAAAGCCCAATAGTTTGCGTCTATGGGTGCAAAGGCAAAGAGAAGGCAGCAGGCAATAAAGCCGCATGCTGAGATTATGAGTAGGATTCGGCCGGGGAGCAAATGCAGGGTGAAGCCGCCGACGGTGGCGAGGATGATGCCGCCAGCGGCCATGGGGGCAAACCAGACGGCGGTCTGGAGGGCTGAAGCACCCATAAAGTCTCCGATGCTGATAAATGCGTTAGTTTCCATCGAATAAAGGTCGCCGGGGAGGGTCTCTGTCTTACTGGAAACTGGCGTAGAATAGAAATATGCCGAACACGCCATAGGCGAAAAACAAGGCAACGGACATGCGACCCATGTACTTGGGCTTGAACAAGTCGAAAGGTAGCAACGGCTGTTCTGCAACCCAGCCCTCGACGTATACGGCGGCGGCAAGAAATAGCAGGCCCAACAGAAACGTGACTAGAATGTAGGGGGTCCTCCAGCCGTCGGGAGCATGGGCGCCATCGGTGATGGCGAAGGTGGTCAGGATTAGCCCGGGCACGGTGGTTGCCACACCCCAATAATCCATCTTGACATGGACGTTTTCGGCGCGTGTCTGAGCCCGGTCGCGGGGGATAGTAATGAAGGAGCACACGGACACGATGAAGGTGACGATGGATCCTAACCAGAAGTACCATCTCCAAGATAGATACTCGCTGGTAGCACCACCGGTGATGATGCCCAAGAAGAAGCCGATCGGTGCAAATGCGCCCCACAAACTGAACACGAGGTTCTTCCGTGGCCCAGGCCGGTAGGTCTTGCCGAGCAGCATTATACTCGTGGGCAGGAAGGCGGCGGGTCCCAAGCCACCCAAAGCGCGAGTTACGATGAGCATCTGATAATTGACGCTAAACCCCGAGATGAAGGTCCAGATGAAAAACCAGACGATGCCAGCGTTGAAGAGAATGTAGGCGCCATGAATGTCGGCGAGGCGGCCGAAGGGGAGAAGGAACGAGCCGGTAACGAGGGAGAAGACACTCGCGGGCCAGGTCTGGGAGCCCTTGGGAATGTCGAGGGCCTTGGAGACGTTGGGGAGGATAATGTTGAAGCCTGATATGAAGAATTCCTACACACAGGTCGGTTAGTATCGCGCCAGGAAATCAAAGTGTGCGCAAGAAGGGCTTACAGCCATAAACATGGAGACTAGCAGGGAGCTGCAAAACAGAATCTCGTAGACTGCATTTTTGAAGACGGCGGGCCTCTGGCGGCCGAGCCGATCGAGGTCGATGGCATCAAGCTCTGGACTCGGAATCGGAATCTCAGTATCTGTTCTTTCGTTGTCATCGGATCCGGAGGGAGGGCCAGTGATGCTCTCCGCGTCCTTGCGGGTCATAGTGCGGGCGCTGGAGGGTGGGGTGGTCCCGGTGGTGTTGAGAGGAGGATGATGTTGTTAAAAAAGAAAAAAGGGATTAACCCATGCTCTACACAGGAGTGGTTGATATTAACTGATCTGGCGGGAATCTCTGGTTTTAAGCAAAGGCAAAACAGAACTGCTGCACTGGATGGGGATTAGTCACAGGTTTCTTTTTTTTTGGTTGAAGCGGCGCCTTTGTCCGCGATCCAGAACCTGCAGCAGTTGATGATTTGGTGCCATTTTCGGTTAGCGTGGCGACGGCATGGCGAACTCATGGGTCCGCAAGGGTCTCCATCCCATCCTTGGTGGCCAAAAGAGGAACCATTCTGAATCAAACCGGAGAATATCGAGTCGGTATCGATAACGTCAACTCGGCCAACGAGCCGATCCCGCAGGCAGATCATCAGGGTCGTCTACCACGCACGTGCCAAGACACATTCATATGAACATGTTGCATTTGTAATCTTTCCTAAATCTGGCCCCGGATCGGTGTTTTGGGACACTCTCCGCTCTTAATCGAAAGATACAGATTTGTACGGTGGCAGTTAAAGCCGAACGAAGCTCTTGGGGGAATGCAAGACGTGCGATTCAAGTACCTCTTTGGGCTTAGCGTCTCCGAAGTGCCAAAACCGGCGCCGGTGCCTGCCGAAAAAAAGGTGGAGAAGCGGGTGCCATTGGCTTCGATTTTCGGAGCCGTCAGTTCGCTAGGAAGGCACTTCCGCGGTGCATCCGGAACACCTGCCCACCAATCTTGACAATCTTGACCAGCACCAGCACCCACCACCGGACTGCAATTCCGTCCGTACCTGCCTTCCTTACTGTTACGAAGTACCAGGTCCCATACACTCATAGTCCACCACACTCAGTCCGCCCATCAACCGCCAGGGAATGAAGACGCCGTCCAAGCACCCAACACCTCGATGCAAGGGATCGACCGTGCACCCGTAGCCGCAAAGCCCCGGGCCTGCCACAACTGCCGTCGCCGCCGTCTCCGCTGCGACCGCTCTTTCCCGTCTTGTCGCAAGTGCTCCATCTCCGGCGAAAACTGTCTTGGCTATGGCACCCTCTTGCGGTGGGCCAATGCTCCGGCCGTCCGCGGGAAGCTAGTGGGACAGCTAGCCGTGGAGAGGACGGGGAAGCTGGGGCCGAAGCTGGTCTCAGTTCAAGTTCCACCTCGGTCTTCGATTCAAGAATCGTCACTCTTCATCCATCCGTCGCTCCTTGACCCTTTGTTGGATGGTTTAAACCGCCGGAACAGGCACTATGTCCATCATTGTAAGCAAGCCAGAATAAAACCATTAATTATCCCGTTACCATTATTAACATTCACAGTTGCCACGGCCGTGTGTCGAGACCTGGTGTCCTTCGATCAGTATGACTACAACCCTTTCCGCTCTATCATCCCCCTATTGTACGAATTCGACTTTCTCAAGGCCGTCATCGTAGCCACAGGGGCCATGCATCTTGCCGCCCTGCATGGTTACCAAAACCAACCGGGGCGACCCGAGCTGGTCGACGCCCTGGTGGCGAAAGGCAAGGCCATCAGTCTTCTTCGGTCCGCTGTCGACAAAATGACGCCCGAGAACCAAGCCATGGTACTGGCCGCCACTGTCTTTCTCGTCAATCTAGATCTGATCGACTCGGGCAAGGGCGGCTGGCAGGTCCACATGGAAGCCGCCAGTGCTCTCATGTCGTCACTGCGCCATCCCGTCCATGGCCAGCTGGACCAGGGACTCATGGTCTGCGTCGACGCCATCGCCGCCGACTGCCTTACCTACCGCGTCCTCGGGTCGGCCATCAGCGGGGTTGCCCTAACGTCCTGGGCCGAGCACGACCCAGCCGAGTTCTTGTCCATCCTGAAACGCGCCGAAGCCTTCAGCTACCACTGCTGCCCTCCCGAGATCCTTCACATCCTTCTATCCGCAAGCAGCTTATGCAGCAGCCGAAATGATCACAGCCGAGTCAAAGAAGACGCCCTCTCTCTACTTCACCACGCCCGGTCTCTAGACCTTGTTGAGTGGGTGCAGAACATCCGTGGCCTCTCTACTGAGGACGACCTCGACATCCGTCTCAGCATCGCCCTAGCCCACCGCGCCACCGCATGTTTGTACATCCTTCTCGCCGTCCCAGAAGCCATACCGTTCCCCTCGTCGGTCGATATGCTCGTCGAGGAAGTTCTGGGTTACCTAGCAGCCGTGCCCATCGATCATATCCACTTGAAGGGCACGATATGGCCGACCTTTGTCGTCGGCGCCCAGACCGACGATCCCATGCAGCGCGCTTGGTGCATCGCGCGGATGGAAGCCGTATGGACAACAAGCCCATGGATATGTCCATGGGGGTATATCCGGACCGCCATGCAGATGTTGCACAGTCTCTGGGATGCCAGGGATCGGGAGCCCGCCAAGGAAGGAAGGCGGAACTGGCTGCTCGAGTTGAAGAGCATGCGGGAGAAGTGCTTGATCGTATGAGGAGTTCTTCGAATCAAGACGTTTCTGCCTCGTGCACAAACAGCCCAACGCTTCATTTGTGTTGCTCAACTTCGGTCGGTCTCCTTAACACGGGCAGCCGGCAGCCTCACCCCCAGAGTTGTCAGTTCAACTGGAAGTGCTGATGAGTTGTCACCCCGAGGCTTCCCCGCATGTCACAACACCAGACCTCGACCCCAATTTTCCCTTCCTCCCCCGAGCACATGATTTGAGTGCACGCTTCTGGCCCAACCCCATATGCCATGACTGCTGGAACAGAAATCGCCTCCGCTGTCATCGTCCGGCCAAACTTGGTTGCACGGCCTACCCCAATCCCGACACCAAGACCGCATGGCATCTGTCAAGCTGTCCAACCAGGAAGTTGCTTTGGGTTCCAGCTTCGGGTACTGTGGCCATTGCACAAGTCGGTCCGCCGATGACGAGCCGAGCGGCTCCGGCTCGTCGTGTCCCGTCATCTGACAGCCAGAGCATTCGTCCACTGGTGCCAGTCCTTCACTCCGCCCCGCCAGTTCTCATGCAGTCAGTCATTGGCCTACAACAACCTGTGGCAGCCGCCGGTTGATGTTGCTGCAGCTGCGCATCCAAACTCCGGTCGGGAATGGGGACTTTCTGCCCTTCTACATGCGGCCCTCCCACGTTGCGAGAGGGGTTCTGCGTCCCAACGAGCCATCCCACGCTGCTGCACGTCTGGTGCCCTGCAGCCCTGCCCCCCATGCAGGCTTCAAATTGGTCAATTAGAGGGTTGCTCGCCGGCACCCGCGATGCCAGTCATCTAGTTTCGCCCTGCAATCAATCCCTCCACAGTAGATGGATGCAGCGAGTCCGGCAAACCCGTTTAAGAATGGGGTACACCCTCACGGCATGGTTGGTGAGCCCTTGCCATATCCCCCCATTCCAGTTTTCTGCTCTTCGGGCTTTCGTATCCGATGACCCAGCAATCCACACCCCCCGCGCTGCCCAGTCCCATGACAGCCACTACACGAATCCCCTGAGCAACAACCCCGCGGTCTAACCCTGTCCAATGTACATCCCACGGCTCCCTCCCGTCCCGGCCCCGGCCACTAGCCCCGCGGTAACCGACATCATCACCCGTCCCCCCGGGTCGCGCGACCCTCCCCAACCCGGAATACACCAACCCCAACAACACCCCTCTCGTGATCCCCATTATCATCTTGCCAAAGACACCCACAACCATGCCGCCTCGCAACCCACCCTAACCCCACCACGTGCACCAAGAAGGCCGGCACTAGCACAAGCCCGCGACGCAGCCTCCTCCTCGTCGATGCAGACCCAAAACGCAACCATCGGCGCCATCGTCGGCGTGCTGATGGCCGTGTTCCTCGCGGGGTTCTTCTACTTTGTCTGGCGCTACCACCGGTCCATTCGCGTGCGGAGTGGTGGGAAAGGCTCGTCGTCGTCGAGGAGGGGGTCGAGGGCCTCGCACTCGCACTCGCACTCGCACTCGCACTCGCACTCGCACTCGCACTCGCACTCGCAGTCGCAGTCACACTCGACAAAGGGGACACCCTGAAGTCGGGTTTGTGCCGGTGGTGTTGGGGAGGGGGTTTAGTGAGCTTGGTTGGCTTGCAATGGGTGGGGCGTTGAGTAGTGGCAGGTCTGGGGCTACGGCGACGTTGGTCGGCTCAGCTGCCCGGTGTACGTTTGGAGGAAGGGGCTTCTTCTTCTAGGTTAGGGCAGGGGTATTGAATGTATTTATGTACTATTCGGAGACACAGCAACGTTGGAGAGGCTACAGGGAAACGTGGGAATCGAGTAGAAATCCTATGCATGTATGTATATAAAAACAGAGGGGGCGCCATGAGCACCCCCGTCATCACGCGCGGTCAATTGCAAAGCCATTGGTTTCTACTTATCCATGTGGACAACCAGCAAAATGACAACAATACCCTGACTGCAGTGGCAAAAAAAGTAAAAGAGCACCCCAGCAAAAGTGATGCGACCCTTGTCTCCCTTGGACTTTGCCCACAGCCAGAATCGAACTGACGACCTTGTCATTGCCTAGATGTACTAGTGACACGCTCTCCCACTGAGCCATGCGGGCTGTTGATGGAGGGCGCCAGGGATATTGGTGGTGATGTGGTGGGGACGAGGTGGAGGTCGTGGTTAGGGCTGGTCCTAAGCGGGTCTGGCGGGTTGCGGCTCGGGGGCTAATTTGGGATGTGGGCCCCGGGGAAGGGCGCCGCTGGCGGGACGGGGCCCGAGCAGGCTACACGATCCGGAATTTGAGTCCTGGATGCTGGGGGGTCGAATCGGGGGTGCCGGGGAGAACCCGTCATCGGTATACTGGCTCGGGCCGGCGACCCCGCTGTACCTCCTCCTCGTCTCGCTTGCGACGGTGCCCATGCCGTTCTCCAGGTTGGACACGGGTCCAATGCTCCCTGTGACGCCGGTACCCCTCATCCCTCTCCTCTTCTCTTGTCAAATCTACCCTCCTACTCCTCATCCTGCCTTCCTCTTCCCTCGGTATTCCCCTGCTCCTTGACATGCCCTCTTCTGTTCGGCGGCCTACTCCAACCCTTTCCCTGAACCCCTCTGATCGTCTCTCCCTCGGTCCGTCCCTCTCCCTTATCTCTGTCCGTCCCTTCCCTTTCTCGCTCTGCTGTCGACTCCGCCGCCCCTGTTCCAAACCGGGATGCAGATTCTTCATGTTGTGAATACTCGCTTGCACGTTCGCGAGTGACCCGCTTAGGCGGTCCGCGTCCGCCACCAGAGCGTCCCGGACCATGCAGTCCCGGTGCGACGTTGGCGGTGCAGAATGGGCCAGCCGCCTGATCGAGTCGGACGCGCCCTGCAACTCCTGGGTGACGCTGTCCAGGGCGGCCGACAGCTCCGTGTCGACAGCGCCAGCGCCGGCTTTCTTATCCCCGACTCCTCCTGACTCTCCGGAGACGGACCGGGCGCCAGCTTGCGCCGCAGCCGCAGTCGCCTTCTTCTTGGCTTCCTTCCGGCGCCGGATGAGGGCGCGGATTCCAAAGGCGAAGACGCCGACCGCGAGCTGGCTGACGAGCGCATGCATGTCGCCGCTGTCGCTGCGGGGCAGATCGCGGCTGCTGCCGCTTTTGCTGGCGGAGGAGGGTTCCCGGGGCTTGCTGCGACTGGATTTGCGGCGGGTACTTTGTGATCGAGATTTGGAAGCGGCCTTTTGCTCCTTTTGCTCGCTCAGTTTCTTTAGCGAGTAGGAAAGGACGGCGCGGCCGAGCTGATGGAGAATCTCAGGAGGTACTTTTGAGTCCTTCCCCTCTGATGACCGGGGCCGCGAGCGGCGCGAGGATGGCATTTTGAACGTTTGGCGAGCGCTGGGTATTATTCGGCCTACTAAACGCTTGGTTTGGATGACGAGGAAATCGACGGGAAGAGATGCGACGGCAGAAACTGGGGGGAAGAATAATCTCTTGGTGGGTGACTTCAACGGCGCCGGTGAAGCGCACTGAGCGGCGTCCCAGATTTTATTCTGCCCTGAATATTCCGTTCGTTCCTCCACGCGATGCGCACAACTCGTGGGTGTGAGGTGTGACGGTTGTCCGATCAGTCTACTGCGTCGCGTGACCAGGTGACCGAAACAGCACCGCCACTACCACCACCCCGCAAATTGAACCATGTGCCTTGTATTCAACGTTTTGTCGACAACCCGCTCGATTCGCGATAGACCGCAGCACGTGTCGACTAATGTTGTTTTGCGTGTCGCTGTCGGCTGGCTTGTTCCGAGTCACTTCAGACATCAGCTTCAGGCCTCCAACCACTCGGTGCGAAAGAAATCAGACATACAGGATGGACAGCTCAATTTCACCCTTTATCTTGGCATGCATATTGATATCGACGTCCAGGTCCATGTCCAACCTGACTGCAGGAGCACCACCGCGGTCCGGATCATGTTGTGCTGCCATCGCCTGGCCTGGTCGTCGCGTAACCTGGCGAGCCTGAGCATCTCGAGCAGCTGGTCTCTGCGTAAGCTGCCGGTGGCGGCTGAGACTCCGGGTTCTCGAAAGGCCTATGTCCTGCTCCCCTAATAGTTGTTCGTCTTCCGTCTGGGTTCCGCTGTCGACAACCGAGTCGCTTGCTCGCCGTTGTTCCATTTCCGGTCGTTTAGCGGGACGTTCAGACATTGTATTGATGAGGACGTAGGTAATCTCGCGCGGTCTGTCAAAAGGCTGTTGTTATCGAGTGGAGATTCTGAATATGTTGGGCAGAAAGAAGAAGCGAAAGTTGACATCGATGGTCCGTGGCGCGATCGAGCGATGATGGCGACGACTGGGCCGACTATTCAACCACTGGACATGATGAAGGATGGAGCATTGTCCTTGCGGTATGACATCACCTTGGCCTGGGGGGCGATCCGGATCTGGAACAGTTCCTGCGCAACCCGCAACGAACTTCTTCCCAGTCACTAACCGGCCGTGACGATACCAAATCTGAGCGGGTGGGAAATGGACAGCCGACAAGACGACGAGTGTTCTATTGTCAATATGCCAGCCTCGTTGCGACGCGACAACTCAAGATTGCATCCGCCAACTAACGAAGGGTATCTTTTGTGTGTATGCGCCGGGACCCTTAGACCCTCCTTCGTCGCAATGTAATCTTCCTCTGGTCCCGATTCGCCATCTTCACCCAGGCCTAAGAACTTCCCGCGGCGGCGGCGGCGGCTTTTTCCTTGGCGAGCCTCCCCATCTTCTCGACCGCCTGCGTCAAGGTCGGCAAGTTGGCGCCTTGTATCGTGACATTGCCGTTGACGGCAACCTGCTTTCCTTCTTTGAAGAACATGAAAGTGGGCATGGCGGCGACTTGGTACTTCTGGGCTACGGACGCGACCCTGTCGACATCCACCTTGGCGAAGGCGAGGAAGCCGGGGATGGAGAATGTCGAGGCCATCCTGAGGAAGTGCGGCGCAATCTGCTTGCAAGGCCCGCACCAGTCGGCGTAAAAGTCGACGATGACGTATCTCGTGGTCGCCAAGAGCGAGTCGAATTCGCTGTGCGATGCAACATGGATTGGTTCGGCCATGATGGGCGGCGATGTCGGGGTTGGGGATTGTGTCAGAAGGGATGCGATGCAGATGCACTGCAGTGGGATACGAGGGGCAACAAGGGTCAGGTAAGGGAAATGTACCGAAGCAAGGGCTTTCGGGGCATTTCCAGGAATGGAGGGCAACCCAAAAACCCTAACCCTCACAACTTTCCCCTGAATGCAACAACCTGGAACACAAGAAGCAATAGCAACAAGATGAATTTCAAAAAAAGACAAAAGGGAAAAACTCTCAAGCCCATCCTAAAATCCTCAGTCTCTCTTCACCGCTCTCTGTCAAGGCGAGGCGAACTTGGCCCAAGTTAGGTCTGGAACCACCAAACATCAGACCGCTTTACGTACAATGTGCAAGGGGTGAAGTGGGAATCGGAAACACTCGGGAAACAGGAGCAGTCCCAGCAGTCCGGTTGCTTGACCGGGGTGTGTTATCTGTACCAAGGCTGGCGCTGGCGGTGAAGGGGATCTTCGAGACGTGTTGTTGATCAGTGAAAAATAAGGAGGACTAAAAGGCGCCACCCACAACCAAGCCAACCCGACTAAGCAAAATGATGAAGGTAGGCAAGCGAACATGGAATTCGATGCTCAAAGAATGCCCCAATCCAGTATCCCCACCATACAGTAGCTGGTGCACATGAAGCAGGGGCGTACCTGCAGGATGCCTCTGACATGGTGCAGGTCCAGTGTGCACGGCAGCCCAATGGCATGGCGGCTCTGCTCACCGCAGCTCGGCAGATGACCGAGCGCTAGTGTGAATACAGCAGAGGAAAGACCACTGTCCTGTCACACATTGAACCCAGATATCGCAATTCTCAGGTCTTCCTCGGTTTGAGAAAGTCCGATCTCAACAAGAAAAGCAAAAGACAACCAAGATCCTCGATCTACCCGTACCACGAGGTCAATTTACCAGCCAGCAGGTTAACAGTGGAGTGGGTCTCTGGATCCTTTCACCTGCTCGGGTCATGCAACCTGCAGCAAGCCTGAAAGCTTGAAAACACAAAATTTACCCCCTTCCATCCTTGCCATTTACACTGTGCCAGTCAAGGTAAAATCTCTCCTGGACCGGCATCAAAGCGCCATGTCAAACAAACGCCTTCCTCCTGGCCTCACACTCCCCTCTGCCTCCTTCCCTACACGGGTATGGTCGGCAATGCTGGGCCGAAAAGGTAGAGCCGAAAGGGCGCGCTAGCGGGTCAGAGCAGGCTTCAGTCCGAACTACGAATATGACGGTCAGTAACGATAAAGCAGCTGGGAAAGAGCGGGCAGGACCTGAGCGATCAGGGTGTTCGGCGGTGAAAATTTGAATATTCCGGCACACAAAGAAAACCCTTTTTGTTTCCATGTGAAAACTCAAACACCCTTCACTTTCCCACCACCACTTCTCCCGGTTCATCCCTTCATCTCTCTTCTTCTCCATTCCCCAGCCCAACCATTCGAGCTATCCTGAGACTTGAACGACAACATCCCAAGCAGTGTCACCTCCAAATTCATCATGACTTCTCCTATCGACCCCCACACCAAGTGCTATTCGCACATCAACGGCACTGCCAACGATCTCAGCGACCGCCTTGCTGTCTCTGAGCTCTGCAAGGGCTGGCCTGTGTATCGTGACGCCTCTGAGTGGCAGAACTACCGCGATCTCTTTACCGAGGATGCCACCGTCTGGACCAGTAAGCCTGATCTTCCCTGATCTTCCCTTTTTTCAGTCGAGTACGCTCCGACTGACCACTCCACGATTGATCAGCCTGGAGCGGTCCCCAGCATGTCGATGACTTCATTGCTATCTCCAAGGCCGGCAAGGAGAAGGGCGTTTTCATCATGCACCGTGAGTGCGGCACTCTGGTCGAGCTGGCCAGCAACAACAACCGCGCCATCGGCAAGATGAAGGCCACCATCACGCACCGCTTCAAGTTCAACCCCACCACTGGTGGCAATGGTGCCTCTCCCGACACCGAGACCGCCGAGTTCGACGTCGACTGCGACTGTCGCTTCATCTTCTTCTGCGAGAAGAACGCTGAAACCAAGCAGTGGAAGGCAAAGTACGTCAAGCTGTTCTACGAGAAGGACAAGGTTGTCCCCGCCGATGGCCGCACTGCTCCCGTCTTCTCCAAGGAAGAGCTAGAGAAGATCCCTACCGGCTACAAGTACCTCGGTGCCGCCCAGGCCCGTCTTGGTTACCAGATCGACCTCGATCTACCCACTGCCGGTGGCGAGCTGTTCACCCGCATGTACGGCGAGATGGAGAAGTGGTTAGAGGGCAAGTCGGTGGACCTCTTCTGGGAGCAGAAGTAAGCACACACACACATGGCTTAGGAACCTGGGATGAGGAAGGACATGGGGAAAATGGCGTTCGGCTTGGCTTCGATGAATAACGTAGAGTTTAATCATCTCAGGTAATACCACGATTGATTACTTGTTTGCTCCCTCAATCGGACCTCTGCATTGCGTGCCCCCCGGTAAGCCCTAAGTGGGCGTTGCTTTTCATGGTCCCAGATCCACATCATGCACATCGAGCAACGTGGTTTGACAAGGATGCTGCTGTGACACCACACCTTCTCGCCCTTTTGTGACACCGCAGCCCTGTCGTGGACCAAACCAGAGACAGGGGCTGCTTCCAGCACATATTCTCACAGAAATCATGCAGACCACTTGGTGTTGTAGCCATCTCGTTTTAGTGGATCAAGTACCCTCTCATGAGTCAAACAATCACACTTTGACTTGACAGTATTGATCTCTATCACATTCAGAATCTACGCCCCAGAACACAATGCATGTGGGCAGAATCAGAAGGCAGCAAAATCAAAGTCCTCCGTAATCGAATGGTGACCCAGCATCAACCCAGCCGGGCCACAAGAATCAGCCACGAGTTCAATGAGAATAAATACAAAAGCAACCTAAGCGAGCTGGTTGATGTTGGCCTCGAGTCTCGGACAACTCAGTATTTATGACCTGGTTTCTAATCCCACCCCTTTCAAAAGACACCACCTCATCCACCAAAAGCAGACACATACCTTATCGACATATGTCCGTCTAATTACCCCAGCAATGCTGGCACAAACCACCCCGGACTCCGACGACAACACCCATGTACATCCATGCATGGCCTGCAACCACGATGCATGTCCAAGCCCATACATACAGCCACACCGCCTTCATGCCCAGTCCAACCCCCCCTGATACATCCGGCGCAGAAAGACGTGGCCGCTTCCGTTCCATTGATTCCGCTGCTGTATGTAGCAATCGGCATGGTACTAGTATGTTGACGGAAAACGAACAAGACCGGAGCGAGAGCGTCCGTCAACGCCGCCAGCCCCCGTGCATCCCGAACGGCCCAGGCTTTGCCGCGTTGGGATGCCACGACGATGCTCAGGGCGACGGATTGATCCCATGGCCCACTTAGCCAGGAGTTGTCCAAGTGAGGAGGCCACACGTGGGGATATCGAAGTTGACGCGAGCTGGGACCCCGAGTATGTTCGTGTTGATGCTAGGGGGTTGGTGTTCTCTCGTTGTTCGACGCAGCCAATGGTGGCGTACCCGTCGGCTAATTGGGGGAGCCAGAAAGGCGGTCTCAGGTCATGCCTTTCATTCGTCGGCGGGCTGACCAGTGGGAAGCCAGCCGAACAAAAAGGCCCATCCAGAAGCAAGGGTGGTGAAGCTGGGCTGCTACTGGTGGGCCCAGGCAAGGACCACAACTCCATGGAGTTGAGCGCAGCCTCGACTTCAGGATGAGGAAGGCTCAGGCGCACGCGAGCACAGACACAGCAACACCAAAAAACAAGAGGTAAACACCAACGTCATCGTATTACACCATTACTCCTATCTCCCATTACATAACCCGATCCCCATTACATGCTACCCGTGTCTGCCCCCTGAGAATGCACCCCCATCGCTGTACATGCTCGCTATCCCATCCCCCTCGCGCGCTTCCTCTGCTCCCATGTCATGAATCGCCAATGGTATCATCGCCCATCACGACAAAGAGGCTGTGCGCCCAAGACAAGTCTAAAAGAGAAAAGAAAATGCAAAAACCGTTACATGATGTCCTTGTACAGGGGGAGTAATCCCATCATCAATCATAAAACGCAAAGCCAACCCAAAAAGCAGCGCTTCAAAACAAATGCATCCCAACAAAAGAAACAAAATGAAAGTAGAAGGATAGACAGGGAAAAAAAAAAAAAAAAAAAGAAAAAAAGAAAACCATTTTTGTTAACAATGCCGCCCAAATGAAGACAAACTGGTGGTGAACGCAGGTCATTGAGAGACAAGCGTAATGCGTGCGTGTAATGCCGATTAAGGAAGAGGAAGAAGTGCTTCGGGGAAAAGTGTTGAACCAGAACAGTAAACAAAACAGCAGAAAAAGAGACAATCGAGCCAGCCCGAAGCACAAAATCTTCCTTCCTTTTGGTGGTCCTCCTGCCGACGCGTAAACCCGGGGCGGACAGGGGGGGCAAAGAAGCCCCCGCGTGGCCGTTTCCAAATCGCGGGCCTCTCCGACTCGAGGTTCCGTAGCATCCCGTTAGGTGGATTATGTTTATATTCCAGATCGGGACGAAGACGCAACCGAATCCATAGAGGTCCGCGGTGTCGAATTGGCGCTTGAGTTCGGGGTCGTGGTGGCGCTGCCGGACAAGGACTTTCTCAGTTTAAAGTCGCACCGCCTGATGAGTTGCCTGTTTTGTCGTCCAAAAGCCCCGTTAGTGGTTGATAATCACCAAGGAAGGGGAGGGTCCGGAGAACGGGTGTCGGGGGGGCGAGGGGGCGAGAGAGGGGCGAGAGGGGGCGGGGCCGGGGAGGGGGGTTCAGATGGCAGCAGCGATCTGGAGCATGACTGACAGAGCGCCCCTGTCGCCGGGGTTCCGCACGACCATGAGGTGCTTGTCCTTTTTGCTCCTACCGCTGCTGCTGTCGCGGTCCTTGTCCTTGGTTTTCTGCGGGGACGACGTGCGGGATCGGCTGGCACGGCGGGAGGCGGAGGCGAGCTGGTCGACACGTTGTTGGAGGTCCACGACCTGTCCGGTGGCGGCGTTGTAGGATTGGGTTACGCTGTTGAGAGACTCTTGAAGGCTGTTGACCTGTTGCTGAGTGGCACCGAGCTGGACCGACAGGGCAGTGTTGCCCGCGTTGAGTGTGTTGATCTCGTCGATGCGGCGCGTGATCTCTTGCCCTTTGGCTTCGAGGTCGGCGCGGAGGGCCGCAGCGGTGGCGTCGGGGTCTTTGGAGAGCTCGGATTGCAGCTGCGTGATCTGGTCTTCGAGCGAGGAAACCTTGCCCTCCAGCGCCGACTTGGCTGCCAGTAGTGGAGGAAGCTTGCCTGCTTCAGCCTCGACTTCTGCAATCTTGGCTTTGAGAGAGGCGGCCTCCTTCTCAAGATCGGCAACCTTGCTCTCGGTGACTACCCTCTCGGTGAACAGACCGGGGATCTTATCGGCTTCGCCCTGAAGCACCGTGACCTTGCCACGAAGCTCGGTGATGGTGGCTTCAGACTCCGAGATCTTGCCCTCCAGCTCTACCACTTTGCCAACAAGTTCCGCCTTCGCGCCCTCCAATGCAGGGATCTTTGCAGCTTCGGTGTCTGCGGCAGCCTGCGCGGCAGCCTTTTCGGCCGTGAGCTTGGTGATCTCAGCCTGCGCGGTGGTGAGCGCGCCACTGACTCCAGCCATCTCGTTCGCCAGGTCAAGCTTCTGGCTGGCAATGGAAACGTTGGCAGCCTTTGCGCCGGCGAGGTCGGTGTTGAGAGTGTGGATCTGGGCCTGCATCTCGGTCTTCTCGGCGTTGAGGCCCTCAATCTGCTTCTGTAGATCGGCCTTGTCGGATTCGAGGCCCTCGATCTGGATCTTAAGCCCGGCTGCTTCGGCCTTGGATGCCGAAAAGCCTTCCTCGAGAGTAGCGATCGTCGCGTTGAGGTCCGCAGTGGACGCCGTAAAAACCTCGATCTGGCTGTTGAGTGTGGCAATCTGCCCTTCAGCCGTGTCGAGCTTGGCTTGAACCTCAGCCCTCTCCTGCTCGACGCGCGCCTTGGCCGTCTCAAGCTCGACATTTTGCTGTTCCAACTCAACAGCCCGGTTCTTTGCGGCCGCGTGTTCATCCTCAAGTTCCTTCCGAAGGGCTGCCTTCTCCTGCTTCGCGGCATCTCTGATCTGTTGCCGCTCCTCCTCGGCAGCCTTCAGTTCATCCTCGAGTTCCTTTCGAAGGGCCGCCTTCTCCTGCTTGGCAGTATCCCTGATCTTTTGCTGTTCCTCCTCGGCAGCCTTCAGTTCATCCTTGGTAGCAGTTACGCGAGCAGTCAGGGTACCCATTTCCTTTTGCAGTTTCTCGCGGTCGGCAAGCAACTCGGTGATTTCCTTGTCCTTGTTATCGCGCTGCTCCTGGAGGGTGTCTCTGCTGGTTTCGAGGGCGGCAATCTGGTGGGTTAGAAGCTCCTCATGCTCCTTGCGATCACCCTGGAGCTTCTTGTAGTCCTTCTTCAGGGCCGCAAACTGCTCCCCAACCTTATCCTTGGATGCCTGGGTCTCCTCGCGGTCCTTCTCGGTCTCCTCGATCATGGCCTTCTGCAGCTCCATCGTGGACTTGTATTCGTCAAACACTTGCCGAGTGGCCTCGAGCTTCCCTTGAAGGTCCTCCTTGCTGGCGCGCTCAGCGTCCCGCTCCTTCTCGACCTCCTCGAGCATGCCCTTTTGTAGGTCGAAATTGCTACGGAACTCGTCAAAAACAGCCTTTTGCTTCTCCAGCATGACGAGTACCTGCTCCCTGCTTCTACGCTCCGTGTTGCGTTCCTTCTCGAGCGCCGCCTTCTCCCTGTCGAGCGTGGTAAGGCGGGAGGAGTTGTCGTCAAGCTCCCTCCTCAACTTGGCCTCGCTCTCACGCAGCGTCTCCCTCTCGCTTTCGAGCAGGTCGATCTTGTGCATCAAGCTGCGCTCCATCTCCTGCTGGTAGCGCTCAAGCTCGCGGGTGTACCGGGACTCCGGGGTCTCGGCAGTGAGGGGGAGCATCTTGATCTGGACTGACCGGCCGCCGCTCTTGACCACAGTGCGGTCCGCTTCGGAGGCCGGCGGCGCCCGGATAGTGAGACGTGGCTTGGCCTTGCGGACAGGGGTAATTATCGAGCTGGCGACGCTTTCGGAGCCGATGACGCTGGGGGTGAAGCGGACAGAGGGCGTCGGCTTGGCGACGGTCTCGGTAGGTGTCACATCGCTGGCGCCGGAATCCGAGGGCGACGAGATGATGGTTGTTGCTTCCGTGGTGGAGGACAGGTCCGACATCTCCGAGACGGCGGACTCAGTCTCGGGGTCCGTGCTGTGGTAGAGCTTGTCATGACGGTCGTACGACCCCCGGCGGCCATGGCGCCTGTTTTCGGGGGTATATTGGGAGTTCAGGACCGAGCGGACTGGAGGCACATGGTAGACGGATGGGTTGTTGGGCGAGGAACCCCTCGACGGCCTCAGGCTAACAACTCCTTGACGTTCGGCGGGGATCCCTGGGAACTTGGCCTTGAGGACCTTCCTAGGCAGGGCACTCGAATTGGAGGGGACGGGTTGTGGCAGTGACGAGGATGCAGCAGATGACGACGCGACGGACGACGACACGACGGACGACGACACGACGGACGACGACTCAACGGACGACGATACAACGGATGACGATCCCAGTTCAGAGTCGCTCCCTACGCCATGAAAGTTGGATGATGTGACGGAAGTGTCAGAGTTGCGGCGTGGCCTTGTCGAAGGGCGGGCAGTCTTCCTGAGGATGGACTTGACGGGCTGCCCCTTCTCGCTATCATGCTCACGTTGCCTCTCCGGCCCCCATTGGGGCCATTCGGCGGGGCGCCCGGAGGACCGAGACTCGGAGCCTGGGGTCACGGTGCCCCCTACCCTCGGTCGAAGGTATTGTCGTTCCCTCTCCATCGAGTAAGGACTATGTATGGTGTTGAGATGTCGTAATGTGGACTAGTGATGTTGTGTTGTGGTGTCTTCCAGATGTCGTCTGTGCTCTGTTTGTATCTCTCTCTCTCTGTGTGTCTGGTTTCTCTTCCAGGTTCTCTCTTCTGAGGAGATTCAAGTCGCTATCGGGTTGTGGTAATGGTGTGGCTTTGGAATAATGTTGACACGGGCGGGCATTTCGGGTGGAATTCTCGAGCTTTAGGGCGAGAATTGTGTTTGTTGTGCGCACGAGACGGACAGACAGGGCGTGTGATGCAGTTCGGGAAGTAGACGAGACAAAGCGGGCTAGGGCGTGCAGGAGAGCATGGTTTTGATGCCAGCACGGGCGGGGGGCATACAGTGGGGAGAGCCGCAGGAGAGCAACACCGGGACTGGCACTGAGTGGCTCCGGCCAGGGCTTCGAGGGACCGGGCGTCTCGCTCGTGTGTGACCTCACCGTCTTGGCCGGCCCTGCACCTACATGAGTCACTCTCGATATGGCTAGACAGCCTCACGAAGTGCTGGATGAGGAAAATTCGGAGGGCTGGCATTGGGCATGAACACGGTGAGACGTCGAATCGGGTCGGGCCTCGGAGCGCGTTTTTTTGTGTTTTGCGTTTTGCACTGGCAACTTGCAGGGCGCCTCATTGGAAAAACAGGGCAGGGCAAGGGCAGGGCAGGCCAAGCGGGACCAGTCAACCGAGACCTGATGCGCCTGATGTGCTGGAAAGGAAAGGCCTCAACAGGAGGATCTGGGAATTAGGCGTTCGCAGGCAGGGGCAGGCATTGCGTGCACTCGCAGTTGACTCGGCATCTGGGCTGCGAGGTTTGATTCAGTTGCCACCCATTGCCAAATCACCAGTGGCAGGCTGGCAGGGAGACATGGGGCCGTCTGATGAGCGACTTCCATGAGTTGGGTGGTGATGGTGGTTGGTCTGTGGCTGGCTGCCTCGCATGTTCGAGTTGTCATTCGCAGCGCCCAAAGCCCAGAGGAGAAGCAGTGGCGATTGACAGACTGACAGACAGACTGACAGATTGACAGATTGACAGGGGCGGCGACCAAGGCTGGGGCCAGGCTGGCGATCGAAGAATTCTCTTCCAGGCTCAAACCCGCCCAGGCCGTCAAACCGGGAAGGCGCCAAACCGGGCAGGCGCTGTGAGTGAGGCCCGGCCCCGGGGCGTTGGCTGGCGATGTCTCCTTCCGTCTATCACGACCCGAAATAAGCGTCAGCGGCTCCGTGTGTTCAATGCGGGAAGGAACGGGGCCGCCGACCAAGCCAATGAGAGGGGTTGTGGAGTGACAACGACCCCGCTTTCGGGCATCGTTAGGCCACGACATGCCTCGACGTGGTCTTGCACCATTCGCGATTTTCCAACTTCGTGCCTTCCAAAAGCCCTGGTCCGCAGACGACTGGAGCGTGCAACAGTCATGCGCTGCTGTCATTTGCTGGAAATTCCTTCTCCTCAAGCCATGGCGAGGCAATTGGCACCTGGAGTTGCACCCTCCTTAGCTGGATCTTCATTGGGGGCCCAACTGCTGTGACAATGCCGACACGCCCCATTTCACACCCATTCAAGTGTCATTCCACCCTCTCTAGATCGCCCAATGGCCCGAGGTACCATCCCATCACGCACCATAACGCACCATCACTCACCATTACCAGCTTCAGAACTGGGAACAGGCCCAGACTCGCGGTTTTGAGCCATTCCTAGTGGCCGCCGCCAATGCACGACTCGCATACCCCATCTCGTCATTCTGGCGAGAACAGCCGCCGGCGTCAGGAATCACCGAAGCAGGGCAGGCCGACGGCTCGCCGAGACACGGTGGGCCCCGGTGAGAGACAAGTCAGAGCCACTTTGGCCGAACCAGTTAGGAGCGGAACGCGCAATCGCCCGGAGGCAGCGGCTAGACATGGTCAGACACGGCCACTCATAATAATAAGCAGCCTCGTCCTGCACACTCCGCCGTGGTTTGTCTTTTTCCGCCGTCGTGTTACCCGTGGTTGCTGCCCAAGCTTGCAAAAGCCCCCCTTCCCGGGTCACGGGCTGAGGGGGCAACCGAACCCTCCGTCGCCGAACGCGTTTTGGTAAAGACACTCCCAGTCCGGGGACGCATCGGTCACCCGGCCCCGGCGTCGTCCGATCTTGGCAATCCACTCACGGGACAAACCCAGCGGGCCGGCCCTTGTACCCCCCCCCCCCCCCCCTTTTCTGTCACCTCTCGCTGGAAGAGTCTCGAACTCACCTCCAGACGTGCAGGCCCAGTCCCCACCCTCATAGCGAACGCACGGTCATACCGCCGTTACTCCTCCGCCCCCGTCGTTGTCTGTTCTGCAAGTCAGATTTCAAACATTGTTCCGCTCGACGGTTGGCTACTAACCCAGGGACGGCTGCCGTTCTATTTGGACGTTCGGTATCCGCCATACCTGCAGCAGCCTAGAATAGGAAGCCAGTGGATCGTAGGGTACGCGATTTTGAAGCTCCTACGCGGCCATTTCGCTCCCAGCATGGATGCGCAACAAATCGAATCGAGTTTCGCTCATAACAGTCAGGCCCCTGTCTCCACCCCAGGCGGTGAAAGGCTTGGTTCCGTCCGTCTCCTCCAGACACGTATAATAGGCCCCCGTCCTCCTCAACAGATTGCTTGCGTCCCTCGTGTTTGGACCGAGACACCCCGCTACCTGCGCCCCGCCGCATCTGCCTGCAAGCTCTTGTTAGGAATGGTCGATTTATCCGCAAACCGAGACCAGCACGGCTTGGCTCGGACGCATAGCCGCATGGATGAGAAGCGTCAGATGGAGTCAGGGCAGACTACGTGGACACATCGCCAGTTCGGTCGAGTCAAACCGCTTCCTGGCGGGGTGGCAAAGTCACGTCAGCTTTTTCTCATGCGGCTCAGAGACGGATGGCTGGGAGCAGGAGCCTATGGGTGGCGGGACGAAGTGAGGGGCTTCTTGACCGGTGTAAGATCAGGGACAGCCACATGTAAGGCTACGCTAGCGGCGGATGTGGTGCAGGACCCGACGATCGATCATGATCTCTAATGAGCCTATCGCTATCGCGAGATGCGAGATGGTGTTGGGATAGATTTCATGCTGTCCGTGCCAACACAGAGCTCGAGGGCAATGGCATTCCGTGTCACAGGATCATAAACTCGGCTCTCCGGTGGCTTGGATGAGACACACTGTCAAAGCCTCGTAAAGGTGGCTGCTCACAGGGCCACAGGTGGCCGAGCCGCATGTTACTCTGGGGCGTAAGACAGCGACCTGAAAGGGCAGAATGCCTCAGGTTTGTTTATTGCGAAATGTGTCCCCGCCTATGGGGGCTGGTTTCCCCTCCGTCGCCGTTCGGGTTGTTGCTTTCTCCACCAATACCAACCCGGCGGAAATCGCATGATCGAGTGGAAACCCCAACACGTATCCCGGCCGAAAGCAATCTCCCGCATCTAGAACGGGTCCCTCCGGCCGGCTATAGCACTCGGCCTGTCTCGGCTCATTCCGTGCGGTCTGTAACACCGGGCAGCAATGACGGCTTTCAAGCAGCCGAGACTCGGGGCGCTCCGAGATCTAAATCGGGAGGCAACTCCGGAGGTTGGGCAGTTCGTTATCAGACCGCCCAGCCCTTGGTTGTCGTTGTGTGTTGTCAAACTCTGTTGATCACGGAAGGTTCCGGCCGAGGTAATAATTGATCGAGTAGTCCTGCGCGGGTTCCTGCAAGCAACCCTGCAGTCCGACCTTCTATCAAAACCCGAGGATTTGATGAATCGGAATTCTTGACAACTCTGAACCCATTGAAAATGATGTTTTCTGAGTCATGTCACGGTGCCTCGGAGTCCAGTGACAGTTTGGTACGGATATAGCACACTAATCTAGAAATGGAGATCTGCCGGCGTGAGTTGTCCAGACTCCGGAAGAATAACGGTTTGTTTGTTTGCTTACTTAAAGCCCATCATTGCAGCGGGCGAGACATCAACACCTACGTCCTCGCCGCTTTGGGTCCCCCATCAGTGCTTTGCTTACCAACCAAACAATCATCATGTTCCTTTATAAATCGGGGTCCGATGGAGTGTAAAGTTCCTTTTGAATATCACTTTATCCCTTGATATCAGCTGCCTGGCTAAAAAGGCGACATGCATAAAGGAAAGTTTAGGTAATTAATACGGGGAGGTACATGATACTAGAAGATTACACCAACGCGGTCGACACAAACGACGTGCTCATATTTAGAGGAAGAATACTACCCATTATGCCTCGACACCGACATATCCCGCCCGCCCCATGGCCTCATTGGCCCCGGTAACTTCTCCCAAGCCTTGAACTTTCATACTCGGTATCTCCGATCGACATTGCCGTCATCTAGCGTATCATGAGGTAGGCATCCGGCGTGGGCTCGGGGCCCTTAAATTTGAGGAGCCTAAACTGACGAACCCCTAGATGCTGGCCGTCGTAGTGTATCCGGGTAATGCGGGCATGGATATTGTGTCGAAACGAGAAAATGAGGACCTATATCGTTAGTCAGTAACAATCCAGTATGGCACTTCAATCTAGGCGATGGAGGTTTGCCGGAGTGAGGTGTTAAGGTTGGCATAGAATAGCAGGAGATGATGTTTTACGGGTAATGTGTGGTGGTTGCGATATTGTCCATGGCGAAGCTGATACCTAGTACTGGAGCAGTCCGATTGCACGTGAAGCTCACTTCGTAGGATGCTGTTGTCCATCGGATCGTCAGAGTCCGTGACGCCGCTAGCGATATGTGAACGACCTCTAGCTTCGCCTTTTCAACACAAATGGATGAGTCGGGAAATAGGTGTAGGCAGGGCCATAACCCTAGCCACCTCTCAGAGGTTCCGTGCAGCATGGTAGGTGCAGCCGCCTCTTAGAAACATCCCAATCTGATTTACCAAACACCCCATATAACCAAGGCCTCTGACGTTGCAGTCCTCCCCGCGCCAGACACCAGTGGAGGTTATGAGAGGCCTCAAGTTCTGCGCTGCACAATAGCAGCATCCCATCGGGGTACACTGGTTCTGGTAGTGTCTCGCGTCGCATTTGGTTTGCCAGGGCTTATATTTAATCCTCTTGTCGTCAGTGATCTGGTCCAGCTCGTCTTGCGAAAAGCGCGTGCGAAATAGAGCGGGCCGGAATCAATGGCGGCTTCGTTGACGTCGAGGCGCGGGAGTCTCCTAACAGAGAGAGACGAGATACCTCTGCACTGAAGGTATTGCACGATCCATGTCCATCAGGCGTTCTCCCAAGCTACAAATGTTGTCTAGTTTCTTCTGTTGGAGATGGTGCCGACACGCCTCTCGCCTAGATGGAGGCTTGGTCAGCGGGACATCGTTCAGTAGAAACAGGGAAGGCATAGCATTGGCGTGATATTAAGGCGGGAAACTTTGCAGGTGATTCGAATCTTGATTATTGAATATATGGACCGTGGGAAGCAGGGTGGACTTGGGTCGTAATTAAGCCTCGTCCCGGTCACGACGCAGGTGTTGATCAGCAAACATGATCCAACTTGAAGAGTGCCAGGCAACCCTTCACCAAAACTAAACTGAACAAATTTTTTAAACTCGAAACGCAGGAGGTGATCACCTACATTATAAGGTACTCTGGATGAACCGCAACGTATCAGCTGGTGGGTTTTGTAACCAATTCCGTACGACCCCATCACGCATGGCTACACCATAACAGTCAATCTGTGTGGTAATCCAAACTTGAACCGGGGAAATAAACTTCAATGATAAATAATACAACATGTACTTAGGCCAACATGACCGCGATTAATGAGCTGGATATTATTGCTAACTGGCTTCGTTGAGTTAAAGTTCATTGACATGACGGCAGAGCTTCATAGAGGTGCTCACGAAATAGATACACCAACCCTCGTTTCATGTTCAGAATCTCCAAGGTTGTTTGATATGCTTCATATATATGGTTTATGCTGTATTTCTGGATACCAAGACCTTCAGTTCATGGCTGGCGGTCTCCCAACAAAAACGCGTACCGTGATGGGAACCAAGACATGTAGGTTGTTTCCTCGTTTACGGATCTAGCCCTTTACGACAAGGTTTGAGGCAATTAATGCACAAGTCATCAATTGAACCTTCAATGTACGCTCAAGCATGACGGGGCGTATATGGTTGTGGCCGTCAAGGCTTGGGGATTTATGGCCGTCGATAACTCCCCGAAAGGAAAGAGATCATCAAGAACCGGTCCAGTGCACCATGGAAGCTGGGACCGTGGCAACGATTGTCATTGACGACCCCCAGGAGGCCCGGCCAACCATACACAAACTGTAAACGGCCATTTACACGTCTCTAAGTGGCCCGCCTCGAAGTCGGCTATGGTAGGCCATTGAGTACCGTACATACACCAATGTCGATGATGATCACTGACTGAGTTTATCTGTCTGGCCATGGGATCGTCTCACCTGAATTTCCAGGCTTTCATAACGCATAAGGATGGTGGGTGGCTCCCTCACCAGGTAAAGGCGCTCACCGACATGCTCGGGGAGCGGTGGTTGGAGAACAACTCTACGACTGCGACGACACAGCTGGTCTGCCGAGATTACGAGACCACCCGCAAGTCATACCAATAGGATCCATGAATATCTTGCTTGTTCAGGTTGTGCCTAGGTTTCCCACCTGCATCGCTAGTCATGTATCTCAACGGCACGAATACAAAAAACAAAAAGCACAGGGCGCAAAAGCTATACTGGCCAAGCCATCAGAGGTGAGAGCCATGCATTCGGCAAAGAGGAAGCATCCCGACTCGCCGACTCGCCGAGGCGACCGCCAGACGGCCCTGGAAGGTCATAACCTGTGTGCCTTCGCAACGCGCTGTGTGGTCTGAAGGTCGCAGGAAGATGTCGGCGGTTTGGTCTGACATGGGAAGACGGAGTGCTCGGCTGCATTGATGAGCTGACTTGGAAGATGCAAGAAAGCTGGGCGTTGGTTGTTCATTGGCTCCGGGAAGGGTCACATAAGAAATAGGTAACTCAGCCTGGGATGGGAGTGAGGAGCAGCGGCGGGGGCGCGAGCGAGGGCTACGCGGAAGGAGGTAACTTTGATCGACATAACCGGAAGCGCTTTAGTGTTTCGGACGGGTGACATCAATGGTTAGGATATCAGAGGATATATCGAAGCATGGGTGGCTCGGCGGGGCTGGCACGGAACTGAATGGAGTGCGACTGCAAGAGAATGGTACCGCTGGGTCGGAGTTGGTGAATGTGCGACAGACTCAGCGGCTGAGCGCAGGCGAGTTGTTTCGGGTTCGCGGCCAACGGGATTTCGTAGTTGGCGGCGACTTGGCTTCGCGGCTGTCAGGCGGCATGGACTTTTAGAGAGATCCATTGTTGGAGACGAGGCGTCTCATTTGGGTGGCCGGACTTTTCGACCACGGCGAGATGGAAGCCTTCAGGTTTCTCCGGGCATAGGCTGCCGTGGGATTCCGATCCCGCCCTCCGAACTCAGCCGGAATGATGCCGGAGCCGTGAGTGGGGTGCCGCGCAGTCTTCATTTGGTGGTTCGTTTCCTGCCCCGTTGGGGTGGGAGGGGCACGGCAAGAATATGGCTGCTCACGCTGTCTGGGATGTGTCCATGTGGATGTGCGCACATACGAAGGACGCAGTTGGTGATGACGTTCGCAGGCGGATTCATGGGGTCGCGCTGTGCCGTGTTGTCGCATGTGCATCCCCAAGTTTCCTCCTAAAAACGGCAAGCAGTGAGACGTCTCAGGAGCAATTAACTTGGGTAGCTCGGGAGGTACCTTAGCAACCTCGAATGCTCAGGTGCTCAGGTACCAGTTAATCAGAACTTGAGAGGCTTGCTCGAGGTGGGTGTCTGTCCTGTTCCTCCACGCAAATGGGGCGACGACCTACGGTGGGAAAGTTGTTCATCGGGCTCGGGACTGCAGCTTGATCACCCGACGGGTCGTCAGAGCTAAAGTGGCGGGTGATGGCGGAGAAGCACAAAGGTTGCAGCCATGGGGTGACGGCGATACAAGCAAATCGAGGGGGCAATCCCCGTGGATCGGAGAGTGCGTCGTGTCTCGCGACCCATGATTCGCCTTCATTTGTCAAATAAAATGGAGAAGGCGGCCAGCCGTGTGGAAGAGTGCCTGTTCGTGACTCGGAGCGGGGGGCGCGGGCGCGGGCGCGACAGCCATCGCGCGTTCATTGATTTTCGTGCTGCGACAGTGTCAGGGCTGTTAGCAGTTGGGTTTGGTTTGTGGTTTTGTTGGCCCGCCTGGGCGGCATGTGTGGAGGGATCAGGGCGTCTCAGGCAGCCCATCGCTTTTTGTTATTTCCTGTGTCTGATTGGCCCGCATTAACACCCTGTGGGTTCCAATGAAGGACGGCTCGTGCGGTTCTGGGCTGGCCGAGCAGGGTGCTGGCTCGAGCAATTTCGACACTGTGCGGTGTTCCGTGGAAGCTTTGAAGTGGAAACGGAAGCAAGCTCCAAGCCAACAACCTTCCGTTTCCGATAACATGTGTTACCGATTACAGATTACAGCCCGTTTGTCTTTGAAGCACGCAACACGCAGTAATGATGAGATAAATTCAAAGTCTCCCGTGTGGTTGAGGCACAGGAATAATGAAGTGGAGGAGCAACGGAAAGCGTTGAGGATTGAATATCAAATTCAAGCATCGGCTCGGCCAACACGGCGGTGGTCGGCCGCTGGTGTGGGTCGAGTTCAGCTATGGTTCCTTCCCTGATTGGCGTACAGCGGCGGGCCAGAGTTCCGTTTTATCGTTTACAGATTAATCGAGCAGGAACGATTTGAGACGAGAACAGTCTCTCGCAAAAAGCACTGCATGGAAGGTCCGAGTCGTGTTGTGTACTTGCAGGCAGCAGCCCCTCCATCTGCACTTCATATCTCGATCGGAGGAGGCTTGGGAGATCAACGGTCCAGACATCTCAACTGCGTCACTCTGTGGCACTGTTCGCTTTCCATCCATCAGACAAAAAGAAGTTGGAGTGCAGATGCTTGGAGATGACAAGCGTCGTTCTGCGCCTCACCAGCCTCGGCAAGCGTCCCCTTGTCCGTCCTGGAGCTTCGCTCACCCGGGACATGCTCCGGTTTCCCACCCAATGGGTGTGTGCTTGCCGCATCACGCAAAGCTCAGTCAACACAGCCTGGAGTGTTGTTGGATTGATGACGCTGGGACCAGCCATGCAGTAATCTGGCAATCTGGTTTAATTCCGACGATATGCCAATCCCGGCAAAACTCTGGAAACTCGTTTCTCCACCAGGAAAGGCACCCGTGATATTCCAATCACTCATATTCGGCCGCTTGCAACGCAAAGGTCACAACGCAAAAAAAGAAGAGCAGCGGTCTTCCACCATCGCAGGCCCTGATACGAACAGTTAAACCACACCCACTTCGGACGACCCTCCGTTAACCGACCGCTGTCATTAACCTTCGAAACTTATTATATTCGGTACTTTCTCATCATACCCACTCTCGGGACGGGCGACATTGCGGCCTGCGTGACTGCCTGCCTATCTTTGCGACATGCACGCTGCCTGGTGATGGGATGGACGCGGGTTGCAGCAGGAAGCGTCTCGACGCGGCGGGTTCCAGTGTGGGGCGTCGACTGTGACGTTTGAACGCCTGAACTTGAGTGTCAATGAGCCAGCCAGCCAGCCAGCCAATCAGCCAACCAGGGTCGCAAGGTTGAAGTCAGAGGTGCTCAAGTCAAGAGGGCGAGGATGCAAGCCGGTTGGTGATCAGTTGAGGGCTCGCAACGGACGGGGGCGTGGCACCATTCCCACGGTGTTGGCCTGCTGTTTGACATCCGTCCATCTGTCCCACAAGTTTGTGTGTCTCTCTTCTGACCGACGGTGTTTTTGCTCTAAAGGGCAGGGTGACAGGGCCACTCTCAGCAGTCGTATTCTCCTGCACGAGGTGCGCTAATGGTTAGTCCGCTTTCCCTTGGTCGATCGATGTACGGACACATGCTCGAAGGAGACTGGGCATGTCATTCCAGCGAGCCATTTTTTGTCCTTTCTCGAGCCTCAAGGTTCCAGATTCCAGAACTGGTTTTTCAATCTCAGCCGCCGCAAAGGTCGGCCCCTGAACCGCAAGCCGAACCCAATCAACGCTGCGAGGGCGGGTCCGCGAATGAGCAGCTCCGCACCAAGCGAGAAACCTCGAAGCATGACCCAAAGCTGGCCGCACCTGAAGCCCCAGCCTTGCTCAAGCGCTGCGCACATGGCGTTTGCCCCACGGCGACCCCCGATTCGTGATTCGTCGCGGCTTCGTGGCGTCCGCGACGACAAGAGTGCAACTCACAGCCTGTTTGGGACCGGGGCCCGAGGGAGCATCATCTTCGGAGCTTCGTATATCCCAGCGGCGCAGATTCCATGTCGAGCCATTTCGCATGCCGTGTGTTCCGCCAGAGCTTTATCCTTGCTCGAGCTTCGCTGTTTTGCATTCCCTATTGGGGCTTCCTCTAGCATGCCCAAGCCGCACAGAGGAACAGGACAGATCTTGAGTTTGCGAGCGGCGTCATGCTGGGATAGTTACTGACGGCGAGGAAGTTGTTAACGAGACCCTGACCAACCGCATGAGAGAAACGTCCCTGAAAAAGCGGCTGGGCACCTGGGCCGCCGCGGATCCTGTTTGTCAGATTTCGCACTGTATCCCCCCGTCTTTTTGCTGCTGGATTCCTGACGGGGCGCTCTGGAATGGGGATAGGCGTTTGGGCTTGTCCCACACCAGATGGTTGGTGTGGTGGGCCCAAGGTGCGCCCGAATCCGACACTCGGGCAAAGCCAGTTGACATGGAGAAACGATCACGACGGTCTTCGCACAACGAAGGCAGGGGCTTGCTGTACGACGCCCGGGTGACGAAGGGCCACCACCGGGGCAAAAGCCTGAATGTTCCCGGTGCTTCCGCCTCGGGCTCCGGGGACCCACAGCGGATTTGGACAGGTTGCGAACTGAACTTGCAGCCTTCACTGGCTTTTGACCTCTCACACGACTGACCCGCTTGACTGCATGCCGTCTTTGAGATGGTGTGTTTCTCCCAATTCTTCAGAACTCCCACCTTCTCCACCAGGCTCCCGATCCGAAAATTACAAGATAGGAGCGGGGTTGATGACAAGAGTCAGCGCAACCCTTTGCCACACATGAAGCGTCACCCCGGTGGCTTGACACTTTTTTGGCCCTGGGTCGCATTCGCGAAGAGATGACGGGATCGCCTGCTAACCGGCGAGGTTGATTCCGACCGTGACCCCTCCTTCTGCTGCTGGAGGCGGTTGACGTGCCACAGTCAAGGCAGAGCAAACGCTTGTTCTTCTCAGAGCGGCCCGGGGCAGTTTAAGGGATCGCCACCGGACTCCTGGCGTACCGTGTCAGTCTCAGCTTGGTGAGGGCTTGGGCCATCCATGTCCCATTGCGTACGTCCGTATCATTCGTTCTCTCCCAGCTGGATCGACCAAGTCCGTGTTCGGTTTGTTTCTCCTAGCAAAACAGTTGGGTGATCATTGTACCCAGGACAATCCGGCTCAGGCATGAGATGGGTTTCAGGTGGCCGCCTCCGATGCGAGGTGTCTCCGACGACACAACCGAAATCACGAGTCACTCTCAGCTACTTGTCCCTGTCCAGCGCCGCTATACTGGCTCGACGAGGACGTTGCTCGTCCACTGACGACGCCATTTTTCCTTCCTGAATAGCCCTTGACCGTTTCGGGTGCGTTTTCCCCGCACTGTTCCCGTTGTCAGCCCCTTTCTTTCTCTCCCAGCCGAGAACGGCCGGCAGGGGAGCGGGGCTCACGTAGGCCATCACCGAACCCAAGTGGAGGGTTTGCTGTGCACGACGTTTCCGCCTTTCCGCGGTTTGACAAGGCCGGCTACGATCAGAAAAAGGCTTCACGTCCGGGCTGGGCGGACTGGATTGGCCGAGCGAAGTGAAGGGATGGGGGTCTTGCGTTTGGGCGAGCTGTTCGATTGCTCCATTGCTGGGTAGCGAGAGAAAGAAGCACGGCGCACTGTGCGGCATGATCCAATCCAACTTCGGGGCCGGAAACGTCTCCAAGGGATCCTGCGCCCTGCAGCATCCCACGGCCGGCGGGATTGCTGTGCAATCGTTAGTGTCAGCCATGCGGCGCCTTGTTCCGTTGCGACCTTCCAAAGGCCGCCCAAGCCCGGGCCAAACCAAACATAGTTTCGCAAGCTGCACTATCTCGGCGGGATCAGCTTCCAACAAGGAACCGAACTTCTCGCTGGTTGGCTTTTACCAAACCGCATTGGGCAGAGGTCGGTCTCAGCAATGAGACGCCCGCGGTTCCGTTCCCATTCTTTGGCCCCCCCTTTCCATTTCCCGTCGCGCTCCCAAGGGATGGACGGCAGAGACATCAACCAGGGCAGCCAAGCCCGAGACGACGCAGATTGACGGGCGCCCCCCTCGGCCGGATCCATGAGGGGGCGGCTGACAATTGACTCTTGGGGTTGTGTGTGTGGGTGTGTGTGTTGGTAGGAAAGGGGAAAGAGGTGTGAGAGGTCAAGGTTCGGAGGGCCAAGGTACCGTACTTCGTACCTTGGAAGCAGAACAGAGGGTAAGGAAATGGACAAATCCAACCCCACGACGCAAACCATCACTTTTTGGGCGCACTATGGAATCAATGTACGCAACACTGTGCAGCATAGCACCCCTGTAATTGCTCAGGCTCCGTTTTTTGAGCGACAAAAGGGTTTTGGTTTCCTGATCCCTGCCGGGCCATTTTCTTACTCGGGACAATCTCACAATCTCACTGCTCAGCAGAAGTGCTTTGCAACTTGCTGCCCCCTTGGAAAGGTCCCACCGATGGGGATGGCGAACGCCGACCCAAGCCATAAAAAATGGAGACGAGTGTTTTACAAGTACACAGGACCTTCGGCAACTGCGGCGGGGGTGGACTTGTTAGGGAAACCGGAACCCACACGGCAGCAGAGTGGTGTCCTTGGTTCTGGTCTTTGGTCTTGTCTGGGGCCGCCCCGGCGTCACCTGTTTCGGCGCAGTTTGTTCCATGTTTGGTGAAGAATGAAGTGTTGTTTTGTGTTTTGTGGCAATGAAAGTGCGATGCGGCGGTGACGACAAAGCAGACCACTTAACTTAGTCACGACGGTCAGTGCGGGGGGAGCTGACTGTCGGGGGAATGGGGCTTCTGGAATGCCGACTTTGGGGCCACTGACCGACAGTGAGAAAGCGCTTTGCTTTGCTTGTGCTTGCTCAAGGCAAATCCCGGGCTTTTTCTTGGCTATTCGCTCTCATCATTCTCGGCGGCGGCACAAGGAAAGAAGGGGAAACGCTAACAGGCTAACGAACTGAGCCCGCCCTGGCCTGGCCAAGCCCAGCAAATCCAGTGGCGAGCTGTGCCAATCCCTGAGATCCAGAAGAGGCGCACAAGGGAGGCGGCCGAAGAGATAAAAAAGAAAACGGAGCTAGACCGCAAATGTGCTGGCTCGCATGGGCCCGCCGTGCCCGCTCAATCTTGCAGAGGAATCACAGGAAGGACAGGAAGGCCCCGCAGAGAGACTGTTGCGCAGTCAGCCAAGAATCTATTGGCTGGGGTGGCCTTATGTGGGTCGGCTTGGTGCATCTGGGAGGCCGGCAATCCTGCACGTCCCTCCGTCCCAGGTACCGTCTTGCAGGTCTTGCAGCAACACGATGGCCGCGGCGGCACGGGCGACCCCCCCTTGCACCGCACCCAGACAACGACATCGACCAGGGACAAAGTAAATTAGCAGCATTTGCGGCGACCGGGACTAAGACGCAGCAACACACCCTCCGCAACCGCCTCACATGGATGGCCATCGCTATGGATGTTTTCACTGCCTGGGGATCTTCCTCCCCGTTCATGACCTACCTCCATGACTCCTGCTGCCATCGCTCCCTTTCCTCTCTCTCGTCGTCGTCGTCATCGTCATCACCCTCCTCTTCGCCGTGTCGTCCGCCACCCCCATCCCCCTCCTCCTTTGGTGACCTCAACGATCCGATCTCGCCGTGGAGCATCCCTCCTTGACCCCTCGTGGCCACCACCCCCGTTGCGTGCCCCATTGACGGGTCCCCGGCGGAGACCACCCTGATTACGACACCCGAGCCGAGCCTACGGCTACGGATACATCGACCCCCAATTCTTGACAAAGACAACAAAGCCCCTCGAGGACCGAGAAGGGTCTTGGAAGCCTGAACAGCCTCATCATTGTTGCCGGTGTGGAAGCTGGGACTACTCTTCACCTGCCCCTCTCGAAAGTCGAACTCTATTGCCCCGTTCTCTCCTCTTCTACGAAACCGCTTATGGGAAGCCGGATATGTGGAAGGAAGGAACGATTTTTGACTTTGGGCCCAAGTTCTTGAAACATTGAAGATTGGATTGTGGTGGGCAGCTGTGCTAGCGCGGGAAGGAGCGAAGACCACGCCAACGCCAATCTGGAATTCACCGAAGTGACGATTTTGTGCGTACCTTAGGCATCGCCTGCCTTTACCTTTCACGGACTGCCATCCATCCCATCGAAAACCGAGGAACCGGCAATTGAAGTCGCCCATTCGCCTTTCGTTACCGGCTTCCGATTCTGCACCCCGACACGGACCTCAAACCCAAACAGTTCCCCGCCAACCTCCCCTTCTTCCACTGACCAGACGTTCGTCTTCCATGATTTGAACTCTGGCCCTCTTTCCCAAACCACAGCGTCCACGACGCTCATCTTTCTCTTCTCCTTCGCGGCCTCCCCGCGCCGCCTCCCGACGAGAGCATGGCGACCACGTACGAAGTACCGCACATGCCGTCGTGCGAGAACTACCTCCTGCACCACCCCTCCACCTACAGTTCAACAATGCCGCAGGCTGACCGGCGCCGGCCGGCTTTGAACGAGCGGCCAGTGCCAAACGAGCAGGTCTTTAACAACCTCAGCTCGCGATGCCCCGCACCCCTCGCCAGCCAAAATCAGACTGCTAAACCAACAGCAACCTTTTCGCGATCTGCCACAGCCTCGGTGGGATCATCCGCCACGCTCCGTTCGACGGCAGTACCAGAATATACCCAGCGACAAGACAAGGCGCGGCAACCTCAGCACCCGACACCACCCATAGGAACCTCACCCGCGGGGAGCACCGCGAGCGCGAAGATGACACAGCACAGCATGAGCATTCCGGAGCGGATAAGCCCAAACGGGGGTAGCATTTCGGACTTCATGGCTGAGTTGGCGGCGCTTTTCTGGTTTGAATCGACGAAGCTGTTGGAGAAGGTGGAAGGGTTGAACAAGCTGGCGCCAGGTGCACCGGTGCCACCGCTCGCTCCGACCGCGGCTGCGAGCCAGCATTTCAAGAAGTGGGTTTCGACAGTTCTAGCGACAACCCAGGTCACACAGAACGTTGTGATCCTCGCCCTGCTCTACATTCACCGGCTGAAGAAGGCGAACCCCACGGTCAGGGGACGACCAGGAAGCGAGTACCGGTTGCTGACGGTGGCCCTCATGCTCGGCAACAAGTTCCTGGACGATAACACCTACACGAACAAGACCTGGGCGGACGTGTCCAACATCTCGGTCAACGAAATCCACGTCATGGAGGTCGAGTTCCTGAGTAACATGCGGTACAGCCTCCTGGTCTCGGCCGAGGAGTGGGAGCAGTGGCTCGACAAATTGACCCAGTTCTGGTCGTACCTGGAGCTGGCGCAGCAGACTGTGTCCCCCACGCCGTCCCCGCTCCTGATGCCGTCGCCAACCCACCGGAACTTTGTCTCACCCCTGCACTCGCCAACCGCAGCGATGGCCCCGGGTTTGCAATCGACGACGCATTCATTTGCCGTGCAATCGCCCAATTTGGCCCCCATGACGAACGGCAGCCAGAACTGGCTAGCCTCGTATGGTAGCGGCAGCGCAATCTCGCCACTGGCCTTGAAGCCCCAACCACACCTGCACCGGAAACGGAGCTTCCCCGAAGACGACTCGGTCGAGCCCCCGGCCAAGCGCACCAGCAGGGCCCCCGTCGGACAGGCCCAGCTCCCGTCGCAAGCGCCGGTGCAGCAGTACTCTTCAACAACTTCCCAGCCACAATTTGGCCTTCACAACGTGGGCAATGTGGCTCCTATGCAGTCGCGGCCAGCGTCCGGCCTGCCCCAGGATCACGGTCGACAACATGTGCCGAGCTTGACGCTGAACACAGCTCAAGTCACAGACATACCAGTCACGCAGGCCCAAGCTTACGCCACTTCGGCGTATGCGCCACAACAGACCCAGCTCTCCTTGCCGCCTCTCGCATCCGGCGTCCGAGCCATGTCGATGGTCTTCCCGACCACCACATATGCTCCGCCACCATCCCTGCCTGCCACGTGCGGGGCGATGACGCCTACGACGAGCTTCCCGCCTCTGAACTACGGAACCCCGACGAAGCGACTGTCTCCCCAGAATACGCTGGTCGGCTACCCCCAGTTCGTCGCCGCTCGTCATGGGCAACGGCGGCACCAGCGGGCTACACACTCCGATCTCACACTCGCCCTCCATCTACCTCCAGCAGCGCAACAGCCCGTACAAGCCCGTACGGAACGTCAATACGCTGCTCTATCCGCCGCCGTCGGCTTTCCTACTAGCAGTACCACCTGCCGAACCCGGTGTTGCCCAACCAGATGCACTACCAGCCGCTCGGGAAGCGCAACGAGTACCGCACCGGTATTGTCCCCGAGTTTTTGGATGGTGCTCACCGGCTTGCCGGCTACGCTGTCCCGCAGATGCTGCCGAACCCGCACCCCCACGCTCACCAACCCCGGACCCAGTATCAGATGCCATACACCACGCGGGCCGGGGCTCCTTACCCGGGGCAGTACTAAGGGCCAACCGTCCCACTCCCCGAAGTTTTCTTGTCTGTTTGAGTCTTGAGACTTGGTTCTGTACTACTAAACCTTTTCTTTTTTCCTTTGCGAATTTTTGCGATGCATATGCATAACATGGCGTTTAATATTGGGGTTGACCTGCGTGTTGTTGGGAGGTGTCAATTGTATTATAACCCACATGAGGCTCATGGGTTCGTGGCGTTTGGGTGTCCCGCGACGGGACTGGGGATAAGGGCACTTTGCATTCGGGTTTCGATGAAGACGGAGTGGCTGTCCCACCGTCGGCAGCTATGACTGCAGGGGCTTCGGGCTTGGGGATCTTGTTGGCTCCTGTTTAGAGGGGTATGCATTCACGTTGGTGTCAAGAGGCTTGGGGGCTGAGGGCAAGAGAAGTTGGACCAAGCGTTTGGTATGGAACCTGAAGTTCAAGGGACGTATGCCCTTCCATATGATATCGAGAAAACAAGCTTCAAAATGCCAGCGAGCACGCCTGCTTTGGCAGCGATATCCCACCCCCAACCTCATTTGGTCCGTCCATCTCAGTGCTCGTTTATCCAGTTGCAGTTGTAGGTTCAGCTAGAGCATAAGACTGGAACAATGCCATTTTGGTGAGGCTGAACCCCCTCGATCGGAACCGTATGCCACCAACCAACCCTTGCTATGCCCAGCCTCATCGCCCATCCACCGGTCAACTCCAGACGGAGCTGGCGCCCGGCATGGAAACGGCCCCCGGGAAAAGAAGAGAAGAACCTTATCGCCTCCGGCCGTCCAGCCCGTCAGGATCACGCGCATCACAGGGTCCACAGAACCTTAAGTTTGGTCGTATAAATATGTCCCGGGCCGTCGTCCTTTGACGCTCGCACATACACAATCACCAATCCCGCACTGCCTTCTTCGTCCTTCTTCGTCTCCCTTGTTTAAACACACGTTCAACAACCGACCACCCTTACCTCTTCGCCTTCCACGGCCCCCCATCGCCATCAACATGGCATACCTGCTGACAGATGTCCGTCTCGAGCTTCAACAAGACGAACCACGCATCTGGGTGGCGTTACGATGGGGGAGACGGGTGATTTACAACAACAGCGGAGACACGGGGTTTATCGAGGTGGGAAGGAACAGGGCCTGGCGGCGTTTTGAGATTTTGTTTTCGTGAAGGCTTATGGGCGGGACACTCGGCGACTCACCACGTCCCATAGCTCGTTCTGTTCGCGCCACGGCTCAAGATTGGACGCCCCGAGCCGTTGGACGCTGGTTTAGACTTTGAGATAGTTCACAAACGCCAATAGACAATCTCCGAGTCATTAACCCGAGAACAAGCTCGTGATGCGGCTTCCGGATGTCACCTTGGACCAGACACCATGCTTTGTTGAGGCCAACGGACGAAAACGGAGGGGGCTCTGTTGTCCGCGGGGGTGTGTACTCGGTGATGGTGAAAAATGTTGAGATCACGCCGTATCTCGTAGCGATTTTATAGTGACGAGCGATCTTTCCCTTTGCAACCCTACTAGACCGAATCTTGCTGATCATGGATCGGTATTTCATCGTACTAGAAGTCGTGTGGTAAGAATAGCTGTTTTCTCGTTGAATATCTTCAACAATTATTCAGTTAACTAGGCGGCGAGCCAGACCTCGGAGGCAAACTCAAGGGCCAAGGGCGAGACGGTCGTGTGGCCGGCATGGACATGATCGTCACCACTGATCTTCCAGATTCTCCTAACTCGTCTACAACCGATCGACCTGCGTATGATGCAACCAGAACGCCGGATCTGCCAGCCTCGCAAACACGTCTAACGTAACCCCGCCCACGTAGAAGTGCCCGGAGCCATATACACCCCCTAAGGCTCATCCAGCTCGGCATTAAAACACGCCAGATCCTTAGTGACCCATCGACATACTCAGCAAGCATAAAATATCTCAAGAACTCTACACCAAACTGATGACGAAGATGTCGTTCTTATCAAAACTTATTCCGCTTGTGATCTACCCTGGGTATATACACGCCACACCACACATAAACATCCAACGCTCAAATGCATTCATCCAACCAAGGTAGCCAACCAACGCTGTAACTATGCTACAGATGCCACGCTGCGTAGATGCCTCGTCAAATGCTGTCGTAGATCGTAGAACCTGCTGAACCTGTTGAACTAGATGAACCTCCCCTTGCACCGCGCCATCATGATGTGGTCCACACAACCGACCCACCCACCAACTCCATCACTCACCAAACCCAGAACATGACTGGACATGACATTATCATGATGCATCATCATCATCATCACCACCACCCACCCACACACCCACCCAGAAAAAGGAACAAACACAGAACGCCGCCTCCCATCCCCTCCTATACCGTCTTAACCCTCAACCAGCCCCCCTGCCCTAATACATAGAGGAGGCGGGAGGGTCTCACTCAATTCACTGCCCTCTCCGCATCATCAAAACCCCCGTCATATCCAACCTCACCATCGGCCGCTCAATCTCCAAACTCCTGCTCGGCACCAGCCTGCCACCGGGCGTGCGCGGGTTTGCCACGTTGACCCGCCCGCCGCGGTGCAGCCGCGCGCGCCCATCCACCTCGTCATCGTCGTCTTCGTCGTCGTCGTCGTCCTCATTCTCCGACTCGGTAACGGCATCATCTCCACGCAACCGGGCAGCCCCTGTTGCCACTGCCACTGCCGCTGCCATGTCCGTTCCGGCGGCAGCATCGTCAAAGCGCAGCGCACTGAACGGATCCACCTCGGCAGTGCGCGCGTTCGCCGCTACCGCCACCGCCACCGCTGAGCTGCCGGCCGAGGGCGGGTCCGACGCCGGCGTGGGCTCGGTCTCGGTCGTCGTGTCCGGGCCGATGGTGTTGGTGTCGCTGTCGTCGCTTTCTACGGCGGCGGACCCAACAGCCTCCTGCGCTTCGTCCTGGGCCTGGACCTGGGCTTGGGTCTGGGTTTGGGTGGTTATGCCCGCTGACGCTGGGGGTGTGATGACCAGCCCGGTGCTGTCGCCATCGCTGGCTGTGTCGCCGTCACCTTCGTAGGCGGCGAGCCGGGCAAAGTAGTCTGCGAGGCCGTCTACGCTGGGCGTGCCGACGATGATGTCGTATTGCGGCGGCGGGGTTTGGAGAGGAAGGGTGGGTGGTGGCTGGTCGGCGTCGAACGCGGGGGGGTTATGGGATGGGTGGCGGATCAGGTGGATCGGGCGTTCGGGGTCTACGGGGGTGAGGGATGTCTCTGGGCGGGCGCTGTTTGAGTTGTTTTGCCGCCCGTTAGCTCCTGCAGCCACGGCGGCTTGGAGGTGGGCGGCTTGCGGCAGGCTCGGGAGGCCTGTTGGAAAGGGGAAGTTGAGACGTAACCGGTGGCCGTTGAGGCTGATGGTGTCCTCTTCGACCATGGTCAGGGGCCGGGATAACGCTGCCGCTCCGGCATCGAGGGGGTGGGCATCGGGACAGCCGCATGACATCTGCTGCCGTTGCTCGAGGAGAGGCCGATCGCTGCCGCTGTACCGCGGGAGTGCTGTGTTTGCCTGGGTGGCGCGGCAGTCGAGAACGGTGAACGGGCTGTCGATGCTGATCTCGAAATGGCGGCGACGCTTCCCTGTGGGATCGTCGGGGTCTGCCCTAGAAATGCGCATGACGAGCTGCGACGGTCAGTGTCAATCCACTAAAGTCATTGCGCGTGTTGGCCTACCTTGATCCAATGGAAGACATTGACATTCTTCCAACTGCAGTCAGGGTGCAGCCGGAGCGTCTTGTCGCGTGTCATCATCTCGCAGGTCGGGAGTTGAACATTCATTTCGATCTCAGTGCTCCCCCAGAAGCTCTCAAGCCCGAGGTCGAGATCACCCAAGAGGTTGTCACTGGGCTCGGGCAACGGCTGGGCAACGCCGCGGTTCCGAGAGGCGTCCCTCAGCCTGCGGCGTGCCGCCATACGCCGAGCGTCCTCTCGCTGATCGGGGCCAAGCTCGCCGCCGCTGACAACGCGAATATCGCTCTCGGAGTACTTCGTATCGAGCGGCTTTCCAGCTGCCTTCTCCAGTAGCAGAATTTTGCGGCCGGCATCTTTACGCGTCACATGACGGTTGTTGGTCCAGTACTCAATGCTTTCCGTTACGTACACCTTGAGCTTGTGGACCTGCACCTTAGCCAGTGGGGTGAGTTTGAAGGCAATGGGTATCCTCCCTCCGATAGGGAAGCTCTTGCCGGAGATGATGATGTCGTAGTGCAGTTGGTCCTCCCAATGCCGGCTAATCGAGATCGGTTCGACCGTCTCAAGCGACATCTGATCGGGCAAGCGGACAATCGACACCTCTTTTGAGCCGTGGAGATTGGGCTTGAAGGCACCTGCGCGTTCGACAGCGGCCTCGAGATCCCATCGGACCGACCCATACGGCAGTTTTGCTGTCTCCAACTGGCTGTGGTCGAGGGGCAGCTCGAAAGAGTATTCGTAGGTGCCCGGGCGGAACACCTTGTAGCCTTTGGCCTGAACCGGGTTGATATGGGGGGAATCGCCCTTGCCAAAGCTCCGCGAGTTGACCGACTGCAATGAGAGCTTCTTGTACTCTTTGGCGGTAAGAGTGCTGTTGCGACCCTTGCCGATAATCGGGAGGGCTCCGCTGGAGGCAGTCGGTTGCAGAGCGCCCATTAGGCCGGTGGGCTTGTGGACATAGGTACACTGGCTGCCGTATTCGGTATCCCACATCTCCTGGTGCATGGCTTGGAAAAAGACCAGGGATTGGGTGCGGAGGGTCTGCTCCTCAAACAAGTCTGCCTTCGCCGGCGGGATGCCCTCGGGCCAGTTCGTCCTGGCCTTGCCGACTAGTGTCAAGGAGATGGACTTGATCTTGACGTTCTTGGACACGTTTAGCTGTAACTTCCCACGAAGGAGGGCGCTGGTGGTTTGGGCCCCACGGCGCGTGTTGCTATCGTGATCGAAGCCGGTCAGGAAGACGTTGGGTTCGGCCAGTAGGATGGAACAGGACACGCCGCTGCCTGATGCAACCGGCTTTTGGATCTCGGAGACAGAGGCGCTCATCATGGTCTTTGCGGACCGTATCGACATCATATTGCTCCGACTTGTCGACGTTGCGGTTGTGGTTGCGGCGCGGGGCCGAGGGACTGCGACGCCAGTCATCGTGCTGGCGGGCGGCTCGGCGGCTGGTTCCTCGATAACGAGCGATTCCTGGTGTGTTGGTTCGAGCCTAGATAGTCTCCTGGCGAAGCTGATGAAGCTGGACGGCCGAGACTCTGCTCTTGGGGTTCGGGTTGGGGTTGCGGAGACAGCGGGTGCCGGTTTTGGGGTGGTGGAGAGGGCGGCGAATATCTTGTCGATAACTCTGCCAACCTTATCGCTGCCCGGTGGTAGCGATCGCAGAGATCGTAGAGACCGCCTCTTCTCCTGGTTCTCTTTGCGTCGCTCTTCCTCCCTCCTCCGCACCTTCTCTTCCCTCTTTCTCTCCTTTGCTTCCTCCCTCTTCCTCTTCCTTTCCTCTTGTTTCTCGTGCCTCGTAACTTTGCGGCCGGACGGTTTGGGGGCCCGGAGATCGTGCGGTACAAAGCCAGATGGGTATGAGACGATATTGATCGAGTGCGGGCGGCACTGGCGGGACTGGATTAGCGGAACTGGGAACCCGCGCGGAGGTTGTCGGCGTGGCTCGTAGTAGACGGAGCCGTCAATCGAGTGGTAGAGTGGCTGAGGTCGCGGACGGTCGTATAATGGATCTACGAAAGCCATGGCGGCCCAGTCAGAACAGAATCCCGACAAGCGTGGTATGCAGGTAACAATGGTTGCCGTGAGCTAGGGATGGGCAGGGCTGCACCAGGGGCCACGAGGGGCAGACAAGGGATAGTAGGGACGAATAGAATGTAGATGATGGGACGGATTGGGAAGACAAGCAACCGCACAGCACACACAGCAGCCGGGCATAAAGGAATTGAATATGTCCTCGACGTCGAACAGGCCGAGTCCGGAGACGGCGCTGAAGGCGGAGACTGGCTGGAGCGTGTGGCCTGCGAGGTTGTCATGCTGGCGTGAAATGACATGCAATGCGCCCACGGCCGCTGATGAGGCGCTCTGTGGGCCGGACTGGTGAAGGTCTCGATGCAGAGCCATGACAAACAGGCATGGTGGCAGTTGCGGTTGCGTCAATGGGACAAGGGCATGCTGGTTGGGATATGGGGTGTCGAGACTGACTCGAGAAGGAGAGGGGGGACGGGTGTGTTGGGGAACGGTTGGGATGGAAACGGCGAGCTGGTGGGGGGGGAGGACAACGGATGCGGTCCGGGAGCACGCACCTTGGACGCTTGAATCATATCAGCCCCATTATTATTATTTCTTCCGATCTCCAAATCTGCGCTGTGGTATGGTTCGCTTTGTGGTGGTTTGTACCTGGCTTTGTGTCTCGGGAGCACCAGGGCCTCGATGCGTCGTGAGATGGGAGGTTGGCTCTAGAACACAAGGGAGTGGAATGTGTGGCGGTTGGTCGAGAGATATATCAAAGAGCCAACGTCGAGGTCGGCTTTACGGGTCGAGTGTTTTACTGTGCCAGTTCGATGCGGCGCAGGAGATCTGGATCGATTGGGGTTCCTTCCGCGTGCGGCGTGTCAGATTCGCGGTACCTCTGTGATTTTGAGCTCGGCTTGTCGTTCGATCGGTGTTGTGTTGGTATCGAAACGCTTTCGTCTGGAGTAGGTAGGTACGGTAGTGAACAACTGGTGCTGGTTTGGGTCGAAGCAAACGTTTGCGGAATGTGCTAAAGTCGGGAGCTATACTAAGTCGCTGGTGGTGAATTGCTCGCAGCCAGTGCGGCAGGCCAAAAAATCTCGAGTATACGTAGTCATGATGGGATTGGGGTCCCAAGATGCTGGCTCCTGTCGACCTATCCGCAGTGAGGAAATAGCAGGAAATGGCAATCGAGTGCCGTGATCTGCAGCTGCAGGGGAGTGGTGATGTCTTCCTGGACCGTGGACCCCTGCAAACAACCTGGGCGTTCCATGGCGGGGATCGAGGGGTGGCACTGGCAGCCAATTGCAGCACGTCTGGTGACCGCTGGCCTGCGAGACCACCTGCCCACCGAGCCACACAGTGGCGGCCAATGCCGAACATCCAGGACCTCTCCCGTCTTTTTCCTCGGAAGCGCTCTCAAAACCTGAAGTCCCAGCCAGCCGGGCTTGCCGTAAAATAAAACAACACATAACTAACTGATAGGTACACAGCAGGTACGCTCCCGGTTTCCCTTTTTGGCTGGCGAAATATGCCAGATGCGGATGCTGCTCCAACTGCGCCGCAACCACAAGCGCTGGCTGCTTGATCCGGCCCTGGGCGAAACGCCGTTGGTCGGCCCGCAGCCTCTTTTCGAGATGGAGTGTACCAACTTCAAGGCACAGCAACAGCGCCAAGTCTCCACGTGGTTTGCCGAGATCTCGCTTCGGGCGAATCATGGTGTTTCAATTAACACCTCGTTGGCCTGTTTTCAAAGGCGCTTCCGGTGTCGCCGTAAAGCCGACCCAAGTGCGACAGGACCGACCAAGTCCGTGAGATGCCAGGAGGACCCTTCTGCGTGCATGACAACGATAGCGATCCAGAACACGCCGAACACGCTTCTCAAGGTGATGTGGCGTTTGCAAATCAGTCGTGAGGCAATCGTTCCTCTAGTATGTACATCCCATGACTCGGGTTGTGTTAATGGTCTCATAGTGTATACAATGGCATGTGAAGGATCTACTGCATGGTACTTGTTATTTGATGCAGGTGTTCCAGCTCCTGGAGCGAGAGAGCTGGGCGCTGCTGTGGCACTCAGGAAGCAGTCGCGGGGTTGCGGGGCAAGCTCGGCAAAAACAGAGGGCAAAAACGGAGGGCAAAACACGTCATAGGCGGGGCTCGCTCTTTCGCTTCAACAGGTTTTGATGCATTACCACTCACCGCCTCGCCCCCTACTCCGAGTCACGAGATATCCCGATTCTTAAAACATCCGAACCCGAAAAGCCGGTACGCCGGGGACAAGATGGGTTTATGTTTCTGACCGCGAAGATACTCAACTTTGTCATAATGCAGCCGCAGGATCAAAGGAATGACTGAGGAGAAGCTCATTCGCAACCAAATACACCGGCAAGAAGGGACCAAAGTCAGCCGTAACACCGTCTTATATCCTATCTATCCTGTATTTGAGCTCAAGACTGTGATCAAACCAAACGGCTAAAGAGACGCACTATCACCATCAATGCCGTCCCACACCTGCGATAGTGCCCAACATGTCAGGAACTTCTACCCTCCAACGGGTCTTCCGTTTTCATGAATGGTAGTAAAGAGTTTCAAGCGGGTAGCCCGGGAGATTTCCTAGCTGGATAGGTAGCCACGTAACTTACCTACACAGTAGGCGATGGTTGAGAGGTATCTGTTTTGATGGACCGCTTCTCATGTCACAGTTGCTATATAAATAGTAGCGGCGGCGGCCTCGCTCGCCAGCCTGGACTGGAAAGAACGGCAGGGATAGTAAGGTCTGATAGATATATATGGTGTTGCAACTATCACCTCGCCGAGAACTTCAGCCCGGGCAAGGTGAGAATGCAAATCAGCATATAACCAACCGGTTCATCGATACATTTGGTTTTGAGAATCTCCCCTGGCACGCTTGGCTTCTCGGCTCGAACCCTTTGAAGCTCAAGTTACCGACCAGCGGCCCGGGTTCCACTTACGGGGGGGAACGGCACTCACACCGGCACGAGCTGTGGCATGCCGGGCCTTGGCTCTATCCGTCCCAACAAAACCATTCGTTACCCGGAAAGTCTGTGTCAAGGAGATCAATGGAGAAACTCATATCTAGTACACATTATGCTCCTCGGGTCGCGAGATTCGGCCGGGTATACGGGAGTCCTTCTCCGGACGGCCCCGTCTCCACGGCCCGGCCCAATGGGTGCCAGACAGCCCTACAAGACGGAGACGAAGGCCGGGGCTTAGGGACGTTTACCGTCTTTTTATAAAACCTCGCAAAACTGTTTACTTGAACTGCTATTGTAGTACCTAGAGTAAATGTTAATCAACATCTACCCCTAAACCATGTCAATATCACCCAGCATCCCCACCCGCCAACTCGGTCGAGATGGCCCTACCATCCCTATCTTGGGCCTTGGACTCATGGGTCTGAGTTGTGAGTCTCCCATGTTAATAGAGACGTCTCTGCTACAACGACTATGCTACAGTGACAGTATTAACACGCCTTCTAGCCTTCTACGGCACACCACCTCCCGATGAGGAACGCTTCAAACTCCTCGACCGGGCTCATGAGCTCGGCTGTGTACATTGGGACTCGGCTGCCCTGTACGGGGACAGCGAGGACTTACTAGGCAGGTGGTTTGAGCGGACCGGAAAGCGGAAGGATGTGCGTGTCGCCCGGACCTGACCATCAGCGTGGCACTAATAAGCGTCCAGATCTTCCTGGCCACCAAGTTCGGTAACTACGTCAGGCCCGACGGCGGCCGAGAGTTTAGAAATGACCCCGAGTTCATTCGCGGCGCTGTGAAGGAGGCATTGAGGCGTCTGAAAACTGACTACATCGACTTGCTCTACTGGTCAGTCAAGGCCTCAGGGGCTTACTTACACCTGCATTGTGTACCAAGTCATACTGACGAACCAAATCACAGCCACCGCATCAGCGGCAAGACCCCCATCGAAGATGTGATTGAAACCCTGAAGGAGTTCGTCGTGTACGTATCCATCCACCTCCTTCCCCTACCAAGCCATCCAAACCCTCCCAAGCTAACCCCCTCTCCCTTCTTTTCAGCTCCGGCCAAGTCCGCTCCATCGGCCTCTCCGAATGTGGCGCCGACACCCTCCGCCGCGCCGCCCGCATCCTGCCCATCCGCGCCTACCAGATCGAGTACAGCCCCTTCTCCATGGACATCGAGCAGCCCCCGCCCAACGGCGGCGCCAGCCTCCTCCAGACCTGCCGCGGCCTGGGCATCGCCGTGGTCGCCTACTGCCCGCTGGGGCGCGGCATGCTGACGGGCCGGTACGCGTCGGCGGAGGACTTTGCCGAGGGGGATTTCCGCCATGCCGTGCCGCGCTTTTCGGCGGAAAATTTCCCGCGGAATATGGTGCTGGTGCGCGAGATTGAGCGGGTGGCGGCGCGCAAGGGATGTTCGTCGGCGCAGCTGACGCTGGCGTGGTTGATGCGGCAGGAGGGGGTGTTTCCGATTCCGGGGACGAAGAGGGTGGGGTTCTTGGAGGAAAATCTGGGTGCGAATGGGGTGTTTGGGGGGATGACGGCGGAGGAGGAGAGGGAGATTCGGGAGGCGGTGGAGAAGGCGGAGGTGTGGGGGACGAGGTATCCGGAGGCGATGATGGGCGGGCTGGTGAAGGATACGCCGCCGAAGGAGTAGTTGCTAGGGGTGGATGTGGGATAACGGGGAGGTCGGCCTGTAGAATGCCAGGACATCGTCTGCTCGCCTGTCAAAGAAGTTTAATAGCACTTCGAGCAGGCGTGGTCCCCAATCGGTCCTAGCCACAACCCATTCCACCTTCCTTCGTCCACTTTGAAGATTTGTGTGCTTACAAACTTCACCAGGCCTAGCCCCAATCGTCTAGAGATGCTCCGGAAGGATCAAGGCCGCTTTTAGACACCGAAGAGAGTAAGTGCTCAGGCAGCCGCCGTGTGTCGGACGTGAGAGGGCGCCATTAATGATCAACCCCCACATCACCGAATCCCTCAACTTCAGTTGTCACACTGAGCAAAAGAGCATCATTGCTCTGCAAAAGTCAGGGGCACCCTATGTACTGCAACATCAGTCCAACCCATAATGGAACCACTCGCTCATAGTTAAGCACCTAACCACCAACGATACTAGGTAGTCGACAGAACGGTGCTGGGTGACACACAGAATGCCCTAGAAGTGCCTCTATGGCAACCGCTAAGGCAAGTGCGTAACTCAGCAGCTGTGATATTGCACTTGCGTAGGCATCAGTGTGTATACGAGACCTAAACCTAACGACAACGACTCCTCAAACTCCGGATATGGTGTTGTTCGAAACAGGTTAGGCATTTAAATCCTCCCCCAAAGCTCGGGAAATGGTTGATCCTAATTGTTGAGCTGCTACTTAGGAGAATGGCATGAAGTTGTATTAATCTTGCCGTGATCACTTAATCACGAAATAAGAGAATGTGATTATTAATATTGAAGAAGGCATTGCACTAACTTCTTACCCGATGCAAGTGGACCACACAGCTGAGTAAGGAATTGCATTAAACTCTTCGCCACTAGCTGTGACGTCTTCGATCCGCCAACTTTGGATTGGGCGATCGGGCCCGTTACCGGAAATCGACAACATCGTCGCCGTCCTGTGAGCCGTCCTGTGAGCCGTCATTGGTTGACCAACTCGGCGCTTGTCTCAAACCATGTGTGTCTCGCTCCCGGGCGACCATCTTCCCGAAGGAGGCACCGGAGACCACTCCACAAAGAGCTACCCTCGAGCGTCCGAACGCGGGAGCTTTCAGCCCACTCATAGCCAACCACGCCAACCTCTAGTGTTTCTTCATTGGCCGCCATGGTGATACAGAAAGTTAAATAGAACCTCGGCCCCAGAGGCTACCCCGAGAATGGTATCTCCAGCACCACCAGCTTAACTGGATACCTCCTAGAACAGTTTCAACTCACAAGTTACAACCCCCCCAAACATAACGACCATGTCCTCACTCCCAAAGACCTTCAAAAAGGCCGCCTTCACGGGTCAGGGGTCCCGCCTCAGCATCGAACAAGCCGAGCTGCAGCTCCCCGGCAAGAATGAAGTGCTTGTGAAGGTCGAGGCCTGCGGCGTTTGCCATTCCGACACCTTCGTCCAGGGGAACGCCTATGGTATTGGCTTGTAAGTGCGGTCTTCGGTCACGGTCCAGAACTATCCAGACTTCAGGGGTGTTATCCGTTACTAACGAAACATTCCACCCTAGCCCCTTGACGCCCGGCCACGAGGTCATCGGTCGGTGTTGCGGCTGTCGGCGAGGACGTTGCGGCGTGGAAGGTCGGCGACCGCATCGGAGGGGGCTGGCACGGCGGACACGATGGTGGGTTTGCCTGGCTCAGCTCAACGATATGGCATCACCATAACTGACTGATGTTTCGATCAAGGCACCTGTGGAGCTTGCAAGAAGAGTCTTTTCCAGATGTGCGAGAATGAGGCCATCAACGGAGTCACCAGGAACGGCGGGTGTAAGTTCATGCGAATACACTGCTACACCCAGGGATGATATTTTAAGTCACTGACGATTAGCAGACGCCGAATACGTGCTCATCCGCTCCGAGGCGGGCGTCAAAGTCCCCGAAGATGTCGACGCAGCCAGCTACGCCCCGCTTCTCTGCGCAGGCGTGACCGTGTTCAACTCGATGCGGCAGATGATCATCCCGCCCGGCGAGACGGTCGCCATCCAGGGGCTCGGCGGGCTGGGCCACCTCGGCGTGCAGTACGCCAGCAAGTTTGGCTACCGCACCGTGGCCGTCTCGCGCGGCGCCGACAAAGAGGCCTTTGCCCGTAAGCTGGGCGCGCATGAGTATATTGACACGACCAAGGTCAAGGCTGGTGAAGCGCTGAAGGAGCTGGGTGGGGCGGCTATGATCGCGACGACGAGCCCGAATGCTGAACAGATTCCGGAGCTGCTACAAGGGCTAGGGCCGAGGGGCAAGTTGTTGATTGTGTCTCGTGAGTGCAAGACTGGCTTCCCCGCTGTCCAACCCGTTGGGACTTGTGAGGGCGACACCACTGAAGGAATGTACTGACGGCTGAAAACAGTGCCGGGCGAGGTGCCCTTTAATATCACACCGATGGTGAGGTCACCTTTGGACAAATGCCGCAGTGCTGTGGAAGGTTATGCTAACGCTTTCGTAGATCCAAAAGGGACTGTCCATTCATGCTTGGCCCGCTGGACATGCAACCGATATGGAGGACGCCATCAAGTTTGCCCGGCTGCAGGATATCGGCTGCATGATTGAGAAGTTCCCGCTGGAAAAAGCCAACGAGGCTTATGGTGAGTGTTTGTTGAGATTTTCAATCTTGGCTATAGTCTAATCCTAATCTTTGCAGATGCGATGCTTAGTGGCAAGGTCCGCTTCAGGGCAGTCCTGACATTTGAATAGGGGGTTCAAGGTATATTGTACATACCTGTTCAATATGTACCTGTTGGGTACTGTGATGAATAGGACTTGAGATGTATATGACCTGTTCCCTGGGAAGTAACATCATACATAGTATGATGTTGATCCGAAGCATGAGTCGCCCTGGATTGAGGAACAGCCGGTTGTTACTGACAGCATGCCGGACTCACTATCTACGGATTCTGTTATCTCTTTCTGTCCGATGTGGAAATCGCAAAAATAACCATCGTGTTTGTGCGTGAGGCCCCCAGGGTAATGTGCTGAAGCGCGTTGTACATACTAAAATTTCCATTTTTCCTTCTTTATGTTTTTTGGGCCCGGGCTCTGAGGGAATTGCTTAAGTTGCTCGCGATTTCTAACCTCTACAAACAACTCTGCTTAGGTAGGTAGGTAGGTACTTACTTTCCTACCTAGGTACCTAAGGTACCTGGCCACACCATTTTGCACCCCAAACTGAAGCCTTCAAACAACAGGCCAGTTGGTTGACATCAATTTGTTTGTCAACTTTAGCACTGTCTGTCTCGGCCTACTCGACTCGCCCAACATGGGGTTGTCAGTGTCGCGCAAGTTCAACGAGTACCCTCGTTCTCCGGCTCTCGACTGGAAATTTATGCAGTATGAGGTGAGCGAGTCGGAAGAGCACTTCCAGAGGCTGCAGAAGGAAGAGACCAGATTGTTCAGTCAAGTTGAAGAGCAGCACAGGATAAGCATTCTCGAATGGAACTGTGACTATTTCAATGAGAACCCTGGTACGTCAGGCCGTTTAACACAATGTCGGAGATGCTGACGATTGGTATACATAGAACCGCTGTCGTACGTCTTCACGGATGTCGATAGTCTCCGGGACTATCTTATGTTCACACCCAGCCGTGTCGTTCGTCATGTGTACGCACAGTTACCGCTTTTTCTCATCTCCTCGTGGGATATATGCTAATTCTGCCATAGGTTTATCGAGGCCAACAGCCCACGGGCTCCCCTCAACTGCTCAGTCGGCATGCTGAAGTGCATTTTTGCCTACGAACAGGTTCCACCTGCTTTCCTCAAGGCTGTGCATGGTTTTGGCGACCGAAAAGGAGAACCCGCTAACGAGGGTCTCTCGAGCTTTGGATTCCAAGACGGGCATTCTCAATCCTACCGCGAGCCTATGGCAAACCCGAGGGGTGAGTATAAAGACCGGACCTGCCAGTGGTATCTCCTCTGGTCGGCCGGGAAGCGCAAGTTGGTGAATCAAACGGGCCAACAGTGGCCGTGGGAGATGCGGCAGATGGCTATATACCACGCTTTCAACCTGAAGAGCGGCGCATCGAGGTTCCTCACAGTTCAGGGCAGTGACCGGTTCCGAACACAGGTCGAAGGAGACAAGTCGCTGCTGCCCGTCGACCCGAGCCCTTTCCCCGGTTCCGACAAGTGTACCAACATCATTGGTATGGCGCTGCGGATGGCGCTGCAAGCACACCTGGTCTACCTCTTTTGGAACTGCCGCCACTGGAGCGAGTTCATCGTCGATGCCCGGATCATCACCGAGCAACTGCTGAATCCCACCCACACCGTCTCCATCGAAACGGAACTTGAAGATCCAATAAGCCGGGGCTTTTCGTCTGGCCCACGGCACGACATTCCCGGGCCCGGAGAGCCCCTGAACAAGTTCAGCTTCCAGGATCTTCAGAGGTTGGCATTGCATTCCGGCGTCATCCGGAATGCACTGCTGGCCTTGGGGGAGACGAGTAGAGTGATGAGGCGGATCAGGAAGTACTACGAGGATAGGCGCACCAGTCTATTCGAATCCATTGGCAGTGAAGACACTGACAAGGCCATCGTGTGCTTCTTATGGGAGCTCGGCTCGCTAGCTGAGACGGTCGGCGTGGCCGAAGAGCAGCTACGAGCACTGGCCTCGGAGTTGGACCAGGGCATGAAACTTGTAAGTGAGAGGGCACACCCGAGTAGGAAAGTACTATTCGCTGACATGGTGATTTCTTATTCAACCAGTATCAAAAGTGTTACGACTTGCGCATTTGGTATGAGCATCGTAAAACATCAGGATAAGCCTGGGTCATCGGAGAACAAGACAGAAGACGGTGGGGGGCACCTGTAGCCTCCGCAGATGCCAATTCGGACACGACCTCGTTATTAGGGAGTTCGGCAAGCACCCAAGCGACCTCGCACGAAAGTTGCAAGAAAAGCAAAATACGAGATTTGGCTTGGCTTGGCGTGACCATCGCGATACCCGATACCCGACTCGGAGCACCGCATGGGTAAAAAAAAAGCCGGATTCCAAGTGTAGAAGCTCGAGTTGTAGGAACGAAACAACAGTTCCGGAAGTCTAAGAAAAAGTCTTTTTTCACTGTATTTACATCTCCTCTACTCGATTTCTACTTTTATTTCCCTCTTCTCTTCTTGTTGTGTTGTTTTCTACTTTATTTTACACGAACCTCTTTTCTTTGGAGTCCGGCTTTTTTTAGCCAGGGTGCCGAGATCACGAGCGGCAAGGGGCTGAAAAACCACTTGAGTGCTGTAACGCTAACAATGAAATTGTTGCGCAAATTACGGTTCGATTGTTTGTTAGCAAGTGAATACCTTACCTCCCTGGTTAACCAAGGTAACAAGCCAGAGCATTGCCTCAGAGAGGAGATCGGGACCCTAAGCAAAGGGAGGAGAGTGAAGGAAATCAGAAACACTACCTGCTTGGTAGTTACATAGGAGAGCGGTTCCGTCAACGACAAAACATCTCGAATCTGCTTCCCTTTTCGGCTTGCAAAGATGCAAACAACTTGGATGTTGCATGTCGCATCAAAACAAAATCGACCCAATCGTGATGAACTATGCCGCATCAGGCTATTTAGGCGAGACAGTTTCGCATGACCCCCTGTGAGCCTGCAGGCCTGCGAGCCTGTCCCGCAGAGGACGGGGCACGGGAAGGCGCTGAGTGGCTCACGCTGTGCCAACTCGGAAGCCCTTGGCTGGGCGGCTCCGCCGCTCTCCTTTTTCCACAGCAACGCATCCCCCAAGCCTCGTTCCGTCGCACACCAACAGCCGAGCAACCAGCCAGACGACAGGCCCGGGATCATGGCCAGACAGCCCTGAGCCTTGAATGACGAAGTGTTTCCAGCCAGCCAGCCCTCGTTGATGCATCCCACTCTCGTTGATCCTCACCATCGCTGAATACCAATTATTCTCGGTTTTGCGCGACACATTCGCTCGTCCTCCCTCGTATAGCTATCGATCGCATCACCGGACTTGTTCCTCGACGTCCAGGTTCGCCGGGTTTCGCTTCCCTACCACGAACACGCCGTGGGCCACGACACCACCGATTATCGCCCGACAGGAGATACCGGCCTCGAGAACACTCCAACTGTTCGACGGCGGGGTTAGACCGCCTCAACCTCCGCAACCATGGGCTTCGGCGACTTCACCGGCCTCTGCCGCATGGCACCACTACCCCTCTGCTCGTCCGTGGGCCCGATAACATCGATCGCAAGCGGCGTGGGGATAGAACCGGATTGCTACGCGCGGAACATTGAGGTGGCCAATACCATTATCTTCCAGGGCGCTGCGAGCGCCATGCACATTATTGCGCTGGTCATGACGGTGATAATGATCTTGCATGTGCGGGGGAAGTTTACGGCAGTTGGTACGTTTTTGCTGTGTCCAGATATAGCTTTCCTGTTGGGGAGACACCGCTGACAAGGGCTCGTCTCGACAGGCCGAAAGGAGATCACTACCTTCTTCTACCTCTACATGCTGCTCACCTTCCTCTCCCTCTGCATCGACGCCGGCGTAGTACCACCAGGCTCGGCGCCATACCCGTACTTCGTCGCCGTGCAGGCGGGGCTCGCTTCGGCCACGGTGACGTGCTTGATGATCAACGGTTTCGTCGGGTTCCAGCTATACGAAGACGGCACGCCACTCTCGCTCTGGATGATGCGGCTCTGCTCGGCCGCCGCCTTCGTCATCTCGTTCCTCGTTGCCCTGGCCACGTTTATGACATGGGCCGGGCTGGGACCTACCAACACTATCGGGCTTTTCGTGGTGCTGTATCTGCTCAACGCGGTGCAGCTTCTCGTCTACGTGGTGCTGCAGGTCCTGTTGGTGATGCGCACGCTGCACGACCGGTGGCCATTGGGTGACATTGCTTTTGGCATGTTCTTCTTCGTGGCTGGCCAGGTCATCCTGTACGCCGCCAGCGCGCCCATTTGCAAGGCTATCAGCCACTACCTGGACGGTCTGTTCTTCGCGACGACGTGCAACCTGCTCGCCGTCATGATGGTGTACAAGTACTGGGACTCGATCACTAAGGAGGATCTGGAGTTCTCGGTCGGCACGCGCATGAACAACTGGGAGGTTAAGGACCTGCTTCCCGAGGAGGACCGCCGGGCGACCGTTTACCACGACGACCCGTACGGCCAGTCGACGGCGTACGATAACTCGTACTCGCCGAGCCCGAACCGGCACTCGAGGTATTAAGCGCTCGTTTGAAACGGTGCCAAGGGTTCTGGGGGCGGCGTTGCTGGCACTTATCACCGGGAATCCGTCCGTTGAGAGGGGTCGGCGTGGGGGCCGAGAGCCTGTGCCGCAGTCTGTTGGCGGTAGGGAGGCGATGCAGTGCCATGATACTTCCTATTTTGTTTCATTCGGCATCAGCGAGTTGGGCGCTTCCTTTCTGGCGTTGGGTTGGGTGTTTGAGAGGGACATAAATGGATTCCAAAACGAGTGGCGGTTACCAGCGGGGATTCGTAGGCGTGGGCCTCGACAATGACATTCGGTAATACACTGCTTTGGACGCATTTTCCCCATTCGTTTTATTGTATAGCCGTATATGCTAGTTAGTCTACACTAATATTTCTACTATCGTGATGTGTTCGGGCGCGTGTGAGGTAGTGCTGTGGCCGGCCGGGTAAGTTCAGCTTTGCTTCGCAGATGCAATGGTTTGAAAGATCACTGCACAGGAGAAAGGTCCTCGCAGGATCGGATCGAGTCAGCTACTCTATTTCTTATGCTGAACAACCTGAGCACCTACCCAAGGTAGCTTCAGTGCAGATGAATGCCCCTATTTTTTGACCGCGGCAAGGAACTTCTGGGATCAAGTTCCACTTTCCGACCCCAATGGCATCCATCCACGGAGGCGCTGCTAGATTGATGTAACCAGCTGAAATCAGCATGCTCCTCGCATTCGTCCAATTCAAACGGGATGCTTCATTGGAACGCCAAACTCGGTGCCGCTGATAATCGGTATTCTGTGCAATCCCATATGTCCGTACCCAACTAGGTTGCTCAGCCTCTTCTTGTTGTGTGTATGTACCTCCCTACCTTACCTAGGTAGGGACATGTACCGTACATGTCTCGGCGTTTGTACTTGTGAGGGCGGATTCGCAAACAGTCCGAAATCCACCGGTCTGGGCCTTCCACCCATTCTCAGCTCACATCCTTTCCGGGGTGGGCTTCGACCGGGGACACCACCCTAAGTCGCCAACTGAATTTCTTTCACCAACCTAGGTGGCTAGGTGCGTTATCTCCTTTCGCTTCCTTTGTGGACCGAAGAAACCAACCGCCACTGACAGTGACCAAGGTGCTACGACCTAAGGGCGCGTTATGAATTTCAGTTGAGCCAAGTTTCAGGTCGTCAGTAAATTCAACCTTGAAACTGAAACATTACAGACGTTGGCCGGGGTAGGTTTTTGCATTTGTTTTTGATCTGAGCATTCGCTGTTGATTAAATTAGCCACCTGCTGATCGTGACAGGGCCACCTTGGAGCACGCGCGATTAGGTCGCTTGTGAGAGGGCAGAACTACCAGTTTGGCAGTTAGCCACAGTTTTCGGGCTACCATTAAGCTCTCTCCAAGCCTGGAAGCCATCTTTCAATCCCACCTATCCGGGCTACCATCGCGATACCACGTGTACGCAAGTTCCTCCCTAGCGTTCCCGGCACAACCCGGGGTTTCAGCAGGTCGAACCGTCACGTCACTCAGCCGCGACGAGTCATTGCTCTCGTTCATCGTTCATCGTTCATCGCTCATCACCCATCACTCATCAAGTCCGACAGTTCTGCCGCCTATCGGATATCCATCTCCATTCGCGCGTCACTTTCGTGTTTGATTCACCGCTTTTTTCAATCACTTGGATTGATCGCGCCTATTTTTTTTTAATCGAGACGTGGCCTCTCTTTTACGCCCTTCGCGCCTGCCTGGGCACCTGCCGAGCGCACCGAATCAAATCTCCGTCGGTGGCACTAGGTCGGTTCCTATTTTCTCGGCAGACAGTGGCACTGGCAAGCTTTTTCCTGGACCTATGGAACCCCGCGCTGACTGAGGACTTCCGGAACACAGCCATCTTTTCAATGCATCATCATCTTACTTCAGACTTCAGACCCCCAATCCGTCGCTGACCGATCCTATCTTGGAACAGTACCGGTCTATCCGCGCACGGCACTCACTATCCTAATCTACCTACCTAGTCATCTCACTCATCACCCCCATCTCTCACTTTCATTCCCGCTACCTTATCTCCTGTCCGACTATTCACTCATCATCATCACCACCCAACCTCGCCACCATGGCGCCGATAACGCTATCCCCAGCCCCAGCGGCAGCAACCACGGCAACAGCAGAGTTTGCATCCCAACACAACTGGAAACCCACCACTACCGCCACCGCCGCGACCACCAGCAGCCCAACCCCCCCAACATCAGCAACAACAACAACCCCCACCCCAACCTCGGCAACAGCCCCAGCAGCACCCGACCCTTCCCCCTGGCCGCAAATCGAGCAAAATTACTTCACCTCAATGCGGCAGCACCGCGCGCACGAGGACGCCACCCTTGCCGCCGCCCACCGCGCCCGCGCCGCGCCGCTGCGCCAGCGCCTGCTCGAGAACTTCAAGGCCCAGGAGGAGATCCTGCGGCGGCTGCGCGCGTTGCGGGCCGAGTATGACTCCGGGCAGGCCGATTTGGAGGGGCTGGAGAGGGAGTTTGAGGCCGCGGGTAGGGAGAGGGCGGTGAGGAGGGGGAAGGAGGATGAAGAGCGGAGGGCGTGGTTTGAGAGGTATCGGAGGGGAGGGTTGGCGTATCGCGGTGGGGCGGAGGGGGAGAGGGGAGATGGTGAGGGAGAGATGGAGGCAGCGGGAGAGAGGGGACCGGGTGGAGAGGAAGAGAGGGAGGGGAGGCGTGATCAGGATGAGTATGAGCGCCGTGATGAGAGGGGTCATGAGGGTCAGAGACGGGACGAGACTGAGGGCGAGAGACGCGATGAAGGTTCGACACGTCATGAGGACCAGCGCGATTATCAGGATGATGCAAATCAGGAGGCAGACCGCGAGCAGCCCGATAGGACCGCAGAGGAAGGGAAACACACCAACGGCGACGACAATGCCCACGGACAGGATCAACTCGCCGAGGCGGACCAACAGACCCGTACGCTCCGGTCGTCACGAACGGGCAGGAAGACAAGACGCCGGTTGTGGAAACGACGGTTGCTACTAACCCCCCCAACGACCACCAAACTGAAAAACTAGAGGAATCGCGGGCCGGCGACCATGAGACCACACATAACGAGGCGGCTCTCGCTAGTGGGCAGCAACAGGAACATCAAGTCGTGGAGAAAAACATGCCCGATGCGGGCACACTAGGCAGCCATGACGAATCAGAAACTTCCAACGCGGAGAACGGCGTGACGGAGACGACGTCCGTTGATGACGATACGGAAATGGGCGGCGTGGAAGCTCAACGTAACGAGCCACCGGAGGCCAAAAACGTACCGACGACTCACCGCGATCCCGTTTCCGAGTTGCCCAAGCCTGGCCAACAAACTTACACTCCTGCACCAACGACGAGTCACGAAGCGAGCAGCGCTGAGAACACCCAACAGTCCACTACCGAAGTCGAGATGCCCGACGAGACAGTTGTGCCCAGGCCCACCGGCGATGACGTTGAGATGCCCGATGTGCAAACAGCGCCCGCGAACGCCGCGGTTGAGGTCAACCGGGAACTTGAGCCTCCAGCGGAGATTGCTCAACCAGCGCCTACATATCCCTCCTCATCTTCTGATCTGAGCTCGCGCGACACTACCCCAGAGCTGGGTACCCCCGTATCCATGACCAGGGACGTAAGCCCGCCAGCAACGCCTGGTGAAACCACTGCTTTAGACCTCGTCGAGGTTCTGGACGAGGCAGGCGACTTGATAGGGCGGCTCCGGGCATCTGGTACCGGAAACTCTGTTATGGACCGCTTTTCGCGGCTGCCAATCAAGCGGCCGGTTCAGGTTCGCCCCGGCCGAAAGTTCACCGCCGACGATTTGGACGCCCTTCCACGCCCGCCACCCGGCGATACTCGGCCAAACAAGTTTCTCAGCTTTTTTGTCCAGGCTATGGGCGATGTACAGGCGCGGCCGTGCCAGGACTGCTCGTCGAACCATGGCCCGTATCAGGGTTGTGTCATGGTCGGCGGCGACCCGGACTTTGCACGATGCGGCAACTGCGAGTGGAATAAACGAGGTTGCCACGGCGGCAGTTTGGAGCGCCCTTCTAGTTCGCGGCACAGTAACGTGAATAAGTCCCCTATCAAGTCGCCCGGCAAGACGCAGACACCTGGTACCAGCTTCACGGCTGCCAACAAAGCATCAGCGAACTACGAGGAGGACCAGATAGCCGGAAACGAGGCCGACAACTCGGACGCGGGACTAGGCAGTAAGGAGGCCGCTCCCAAAAAGGCACCGCGGAAGTCTCTCCCGGGTAGCCGTAAGACAACGACGCCATCAACCCCATCGGCCAAACCGGCTCAGGCAGAAACCGACGATCTTCCCGAGATTAACAAGGAGGTGCTCTGCCTTAAACACGACGGGGTTGTCTTCACAGACCCACCGATGATGCGCGGCGTGCCCCTGGCCAAGATCTCTCCGGATCACCCGTACTGGGAGCCTGACTGGAAACCGATCGAGGAGCTTGTTGAGCCGCTCCGGCAGAAGCATCAAGAGAAGTACGACCAACTCGACCAGGCGGGTTCAACGCACCGTGATAAGCATCTAGCAAATCGAGATGCAAAGCGGGGCCGCACTGTGCTCAAGTTTCTGGGAGGGTGAACTGCATCCGTACCAGCTCGTCGGCAAGAAGTGGATAAACTACCGGATTACGAACTACGACACGCTGTTCCGGCTCGCGCAGTTGCTCACAGAAGAGCTGCCGAGGATGGGCCTGGATGTCTCGCCGTCTGAATGGCTACGCCACCGACTGCATGAGCTCTATGTGGAGAAGGGAGACAAATTTGACGTGGCAAGCTGGATAGGAAAGGCGTACCACGATCGAAAGATTGAGCAACTCCGGATGAAGAACGGGTTTCCCCGCGTCGGCCGGCCCCCGGCACACGCGACGAGAAACGCGGAGCCCAGCAGCAGCACTAAGAAGCCGCCGCGGTCGCTCAAGCGCAAGGATCCGCACCAGACGCCGGAGTCGACGCCGATTAAAATAAAGATACCAAACATGAGCAAGCCATCCGCATCAGCGACTGGAACTCCAGCATCAGCATCGGCATCAGCGTCCTCGGCCTCTGCATCGGCAACGGCAGCGACGGCGGCGACGGCAGCAGCAGCAACAGCCGCGGCGGCATCTGGGCAGCAAAAGCCGAAAAGGATCAAGATCATCACGAGCCAGCCTGAGCCGGCCAACAGGAGCCCATCGTCCGGCAAGCCCAAGATTATCCTCAATAGCCCGTTCCCGCCGTCGGCGACGGCCGGGAAGAAGGCAGCGATACAGGGACAAGAGGTCAAGGAAGAAGACGACTCGACGGGGCTCGAATACGACGGGTACACGTCGAGCGACTCGATTAGCGATGACCGGCTGCATCCCAACGACTGGCGGCTGCACCAGGTCAAGACGCGGTCGTTCGCGACGCACCCGGGCGTGACGCAGTACTGGCACTGGGTGACGGAGAAGCAGGGGGACAAGAAGGTCATCGAGCACCAGGTGCTCGAGTCAGTCCAGCCCATCAAGTGGTCCGTCTTCAAGAAGCCCTACAACTTCCACCTCAAGCTGGGCGACATCCAGGAAGTCTCGTTTGCCCGCGCCAGCACCAAGGTTGTGGTGGCGCATAAGAAGGGGCGGGATGGAAGGGATCTGGGCCCGCGTGGGCATGTCATGGCGCAGTTTAAGCGTGACCGTACCAAGCGGAGGTTCTTGACCTTCTTGAGCCGCGAGAGGGGCGTCAAGGTTGGCGAGGTGGACGGGTACGTATACGTCTTTTTTTTTCTTACCCCCACATAAGCTATGTCTGGGATGTGTCTTTACTAACCATCGTCACAGAGGAGATGGAAGTCATGTGGAACTCGCTTTCCCCCGAGACCCTCCCCGGACCTGACTCGGATTAGATTAGTTGTCTGATGCCGCAGAGCAGCGGTTGCCCCAACGGCAAGACAATGAGGAGATATAAGTATTTCTCTAGGATCTAAGCTACGTTAAGGTCGGGGGGTTTGAGGGGGAATCGGGGATGGGATACGGTGCGGTGCGTTCGACGAGTTGGCCATAATCTCAGCCAGTTTTCCTCTGTATGTTTTCCTTTGTAGGTTTTTCTCTTTTGTCTCTTCTCCTTGTCTTCTTCTTGATACCTGATATTGGGGCCTGCCGCCGGCATTGTCTTCAGGTCGTTCTCACTACTGCCAGGTTTCCTCCATTGGGGGTTGCGAAAAGGGAGTGGCTACGTTGGGGACTTCGGATTTTCCTTCGCTGATTCGGGGAAATGTGTTGGGTTCGCGTTGTTTTATCAGCAGGCTTCGACGTGCAATCATGGCCTTGCCAGGGGGACTTAGTTAATTTTGTAGGACGTAAATAATGCATGCTTATGACCTGCCGCCCTCTCGATAATTCAGGTATGTACACGACTTCCATCCATGGGTGTTGCGGAGTACACGCACCACTGGAGTTTAGGGACACCCAGTGTAATTTTAGGGTGCTTTTAGGGTGCATTTCAGCGGGCAATCAGGGGCATTGTCTTGGCAGCGATGAATTCGAGGCGGTGTGAAGACTACCGCGGCAGAATCCCGGAAGATGCCGCCAAAATTTCCAGATCCCAGTTGACAACCTCGATTGCGCGGCAGCGAAGCTTATCACTCGACGAAGAAGCCAGACGCGCGATATTCCACACTACGGCAACGGCAGCCCGACGTCGCCCACCACCGAGATGTTGTACGAGATGATTGGCATTGTGCGTAACCGCCTACCAGACCCAACCCCCAACGAGCGCACCCGAACAACGAACCCCCCCGCTAACACTCCCCCCTCCCGCACTAGGTCCGCCCGGGCAACCTGAAGGAAGTGAAAGAGTGAGCCATCTTGCGCCCTCCGCCAAATCCTCTCGTGCGTACTAACCACCCTCGCCCCCGTCGTACAGAATCGTCCTCACCGCCGGCCAACTGATCCTCCGCCAGGGCGGCGTCATCCGCGACGTCGCCAACTGGGGCGTCTTCCACCTGCCGCGCGCCGTCTCGCTCAACCAGACACGCCACGTGCGCGGCCACTACTTTGTCCTACGCTACGATGCCGGCGTCGCCACCCACCAGGACGTCGCCCGCACTCTGCGCGTCGACCCGCGAGTGATCCGGTCTGGCGGGGTCAAGTTGGGGGATGGGAAGCTGGAGACGTTGAGTCGGTTTGGGGCGGTGCAGTGGAAGAATTTGGAATGAGCGGTTTTTTTTTCACTTTTGGGTTGGTTTGGGGTGGAGATGCTGGTCGGAGATGGTTGTTACGTGTGTATATGGGACGGGAGGGATGGGATACAGCAAGTGAGGCATGGGGGCCAACACGACGATACGCACCCGCTCACGCCTTGATACCAATCAACAAGGAACTATACGGAAGGGGAGGCCGGGCAGGAAGGGATTGCTCGTAGTTACAGGCACCGGCCAGCGTCCACAGCCCTGGCAGTGCGTTTACGCCGGATACCACAAACCTGCAACCCACCGCAGGTGCCGGACGGGAGACGGGGAATTGTATGATACACGCTGTACCATAGGTACCGTAGAAATGCGTAGCCGAGACATGACCACTCGGCTCTCGCATGGAGCAGGAGCACAGCGGGATGAAGAACAATGTCATTTCCACAACCACACCACACCTACGCTGATAGTACGGGTGAAACCATATGTTACTACATACATAGCTAAAGATGGTACTCGCAGTGACTGGCTCGTCCTGAGTCGCATCAACACAACACGCCCAGTAATACGAGAAACCTCGGCCCTACTCAACGTGGCAATGGACGCACCGGTCCGATTCGTGAACAAAACGGACTCACAGCCGACCAGTCGCGCCAGCTATCCGACGTTGGAGCGTGACCCTCACCAGGACCCCCTGACGTAACGTGGTATCGCTTTGACCGCAACCCCGCCAATTGGCGTCGTCAACCACTCATTCAACATGTCGTCACCAAGTCACAAGCCGTGAGATAGAGAGAGAGCTAAGAGAATTGCATGAACAAGTTTTTAAATTCTAGTTCTGTATGCAAGCCAGCCGAGCAATGCGTGCCCCTAAGCCTTCGCTGTAGTAAACGCCTGGGAGTGTATGTGCATGCCACCCGTGGCAGCCGGGCCTCCCCCCTTGACAGAGAGCGCGTGCCTTCTGTCCCCGCTCCCCGCGCCGTAGCAAGCATCCCTTCAGCCGTGTTGTCTATATGGGCTTGCCATGCCGCAAGAGTCCAGAAGAAACCATGCCGCCTTTATTCCGCCTCCATGGCGTCCCCGGGCTTCTTCTCCTCCACGACTCCCTTCTCCCGGCACCACAGAACAAAGTCGTCGATGATGCCCGGCCAGGCCTGCTCCTCAGACCAGAACCCGAGCGTCTCGTCCTTCATGGTCTTGATGGCGAAAAGGCGGGTCTGGGTCCAGAGGTCCTTGCTGACGGTCCGCTTGTACTCGACCTCCTCCTCGCCGTCCTCGTTCACCTTGACGACGCCGTACTTCTCCCGCAGGTAGGCCGTCCACTGCTCGAGCCAGTTGACGTGCGCCGAGCGCCACGGGTTGGTGTTGGGCTCGTACAGGCCCTCCCAGAAGCTGACGGCGACCGCCATCCCGACGGCCTTCTGCGGCGGTTCCCGGCCGACCTGGAAGGCAAAGTCGTAGAGGGTCTTGAAGTAGTCGTCGTCGACCATGACCTGGGCGATGCGCCCGCGCACGTATTGCTGTTGGCCGGCCCAGTCGGGCGTGACCCGCATGTTGCTGTTAGCATGACTGCTGGTCTCGGCGATGATGCGCGCCCAGCCGTCGACGAAGCCCGACCGCGTGATGGTGCCGATAGACTCGGCCTTGACGATCTCGAGCACTACAAAGAGCTCGTAGTTGGCCATGTTGACCTCGAGGCGCTCGAGGTAGGTCATGGACTGCTCGGCGCCAATCTCCGAAATTGGTTCTGAGCTCCGCGCCTTTTCCTCATCTGGCGGATAGTGAGTTTGCTGCCTTTTCGTCGGCGAGGTGATCTGGCGGGGGGGGCCTACCTGGAATGAGATCATCGAAAAACTGGTTCAGCTGCGCCCTTGCTGCTGCGTCCGCTTTATTGCTGCCGCCATGGTTCTGATTATCGTTATAATACCTACAAAGAGCACCGCCGTCAGCTTTCCAGCCCTTGCCAAGCGAAAAACAACAGCAACATCAAAAACAGCGTGCGCGAGTAGACATTGAGCGACGTGGGGTCGGACCTTGCCGCCTTTGAGTAGGGTTTCCGGTCCTTGGTCGACTTGGCCGCCTTCTTCTCCTTTGCAGCTTTCGGCATGGCTGGCGTATTGGCGGCAGGTGACTGTGCTTCTGATACCGCCTTTCCCTTGCCCGTGGTTCTCATACGGTCTCGTATTGTGAGCCCGGAGGAATGTGGTGGTGAATGCGGAAGCACTAGTGTTGCGTCACTGCTGTCCGTCTCGGTCGACCCTTGGAGGTGGGGTGGCGTTGACTCTGGTCGTTTGTTGAAACAAGAATTGAAGAAGCGGCGCAGCATGTTCGCCGGGGGAGGCGCTGCATCCAGTGCAGCCATAGGCGAAGAAAATAAAAGAAAAAAAAAATAGTGATAAAACAAAAGAAACCAAAACGGAAAGAACGATGTCCCAAATATGATGAGACGAAATGAGCAATGGGTTCAGCGGGAAGGTACGGATAAACAAGATGGGCAATCTGGTTCCACTAGGAGGCTGTTTGAAAGGCAATTGAGGAAAGAGCCTGGCTTTCCAGAAACACGAGAACCGGGTTGAAGGAGACAAAAGGCGGCCGAGAGAAGCAAGGGATGTTTAGCTCTGGCCGCGACGTGCTATATGAGACATGGTGTCGTAATGCCGATCTCATCTTCCAGAACGCTTCCACCACGGCCCTTCCGCCCAGGGTTGTGCGGGACACAGACGCGCCCGGAGATGGTTCGGCCGGAGACACCCCGTCCCAAGCGCCGGCGGCCCACTCGGAGTGTGGGGGGGGACTGGAGGAGAGGGAACTCTTGTCGAGGGGCAGAGCTACGAAAGGGCAGGAAAACGAGCGGGAAAATACCAACTTACTGGTTCAGCGCGGCATCCAGATTGTAATTATTGTTCCTCAGGTACTGTCGCATTTCGTCCAACAGTCAGCGCGTGTCATGCAAGGCAAGGATCGAAGGCCCATCGGTATCGGGCCGAAAGAGCACCCCATCGGCCATGCGGTGCGAGAGAGCGCGACGGTAGTGGTATTCGGGAGCACTGCGCGGGGCAGCAAAAGAAAATGGGAAAAGGGGACCAAGAAAATAAAAAGTGAGAGATAACCCACTGCCTGCGCGCTGTCCCTGTTCGCTTTTGTTACCGCTACGAACTGCTCAGCGGCCTGGGTTCGCCTCGTCGAGGTCGCCGGCATTTTGACGGTTCCTTCGCACGACGGTACTTTCGTAGGGTTGAACAACCCCCCGGGACGATGTCGCTAAAGATAGGTAGGGATGGAGAGGGCGAGAGAAAAGAGAGGGTATTTGGTGCGCGTTTGTGGTTCCCACGTCGTATGGATGCTCTTGAAAGGTGCAGGTATTCTTAGGTTGCAGGAGGTTCGGTCGTGGCGGTTCGAGTCGCTCCGCGGGCGGTTCTTGTGGCTCGTAAGATCAGGTCGTGGTTTGACTTTCGGTTTCCTGCCAAGGCTGGTTCCTTGGGCAGAAGAAGGGTCGGTGTTGCGGTCGAATCGGGTTGCGGGACACCGATAGCGGGCCAGGTGCTGTCTGCGCGGGCGGTTGGGTTGGAGCGGGGCGAGGCGAAAGGACGCGAGATGAGGTCGCCCGCCTCGCGTCGGAGTCGACCGTCAGGTACTTTTTTTATGGTTGGGAGGGGAAATGGTTGGTTATAGGATTCCTCCTCCGAACCAACTGAAGATTCTGCAGCTAGAGGAAGCCATCAGGCGCGAGGCTGAAAAACGTCATGGCGGGGTTTGCAGCAGCCATCCAGACGGGCCTGGGGCCCGTGGGCCGGTTCTGGAGACCGAGGGGCAGGCTTGGCGCCGCCGGAGGAAAAGTCCAGTGTTTGTTGATGTTTATTTTTGCCGTTGTATGGTCTTAAGACAGCACAAAAGGCTCAGGGAAACCACACCATGAATATGACAGTACACTGATGACAACAGAGCCAAATCTCAAAGTCAACAGCTTATTACCCAGGGTATCGCAATCTCAAACATCCAGCTACCAAAGGTATCGTATCTGCTCCCATGCACAGGACAACTTGAATAGAACAAATAGAAAGAAAGAAACGCCGCCAATGATGATACGGAATCACAAAAGCGCCCGTATCAGGAAGAAATGTGCTGCCGCCCCCATCAACTCTCGCCGCCGACCCCAATACGCTCCTTCGTCACCCCGTCTCAGAACGACCCACCCCAGGGGCTCCGATGTCTACTTCGTCATATCTCCATCTCGGAAAGACCGTCCTCGGGGACCCTATCACGGACACTACCCCCGCATGACCGCCGTCTCGGGAAGGCCCTCCTCAAGAGGTTAATCACCCAGGGGCATCCCCTCGAGGCCATCCAGCAGGCGGCGCCAGTTGTCAGCCAACAGTTCCGAGTACTTGACGCGCTCCTGGGCCCAGTCTTGGTTCCACCGGGAGACGTTGTACTGCGTGTGCTGGAAGTAGCTGAGCTCATCCCGGATGCACTCCTGAACGAAGACAGACCGGTTGTGTTGGTCGACGATCGACTCCTTGTCCTGTTTTCGGGGTTGCCACCGTTAGCGTAAATTCGTCAATATGTAGTAAATACGCAGGAGATTGGGGAGGTATGATGAAGCGTGTTCTAGTCCTACCTTGATAATCGCCTCAACAACCTTCTCCACCTCCCCCGGCTTGACCATGCCCTCAGGTTTTGCCCGCAGCGACGACAGTTTCGCCTCGTTCGTCGCAATACGCTTCTCAAGGTAGGGGATATTATCCTTGTCGAGCCTCTCGCGGCGATCAAAGAGATCCCGCAGGCTAACAAGCGCGTCGCGCTGTCTCTTGAGATCCTCGAGCACGCCGCCCTCCCAGGCACGCGCCTCGTCCTCGATCAGGCTCTGCGCGGTGCGCAGGTGGCGGCTCATAGCCTGCAGACCGTCGTTGAGCAGCGGCACATCGTTGGTATCGGTCGCGTACGTGTCGGCACTCGCTTCCGTCAGCGACACGAGCGAGAGGGCCACGCGCGCGGTCAGCCGCCACACCCTCGGACCGCTTGACCAGGCGGTCCATGAGGTTGCAGACGGTGATGTACAGCTCAGCGCTCCGCTTGACGCCGGCGCGGGTGCGGGCGAAGAGCTCTTCGAGCGTGGGCGGCAGCGAGTCTTCGAGGCCGGCAGGGAGGGGACGGCCGGCGAATTCGTCTTGCACGGAGATGGTCGCTTGCTTGCGCCACACGGCGAGTTCCTAGAGGCGTAGTTTATCAGTCGCTGCTTTTCGAGCTTGGGGCAAATCCACTTACAGTCGGGACCGTGAGGAACATAATGACCAGCTGCTCCTGGCCAAGCACGGGGTGCCGGACGAGCGTGTTCAAGAACCTGGCAAGGCCGCGCCGCCGTTTTTCTATGAAGGCGCCATCGTTGGATAAGTGGTTGCCGTTGACTGCAACGTGTTAGACCGAGACGGCCACGCATGGATGCTTGGACAAGGGTGAACCCACCAGCAACTCTCTTCGGTGGCAAGAGCGGTAGAATGCGGAAGGGGTACCGTTTGTGCAGACAGTCCAACAGCCACACGAAGTCGCTATACCGCCGAACAACCTTGCTTCCCCTCCTGGAACTGGTGACCTCGTAGTTGTGGTGCTGGAAAAAGAACACGCCCTCCTTCTCCGGCATTAATGTTACCAGGACGTGCTCTTCTACAGCCGTACCGTTCCGGCCGCCGCCGATGGTCCTGTTGATGGCTGGTGTCGGGGGCTGAGCACCGGCTGGCTCTTGGGCAACTGGGCCAGCAGCAATGCCACCAAACGGAGCCGTGGGATTTGGCGGCGGCTCGTTGAACTCGGCGGCGGACGGCGGGTTGGGGTCGACATACCCCCATGCAGTCGGTGCTTCCGCAACCGAGCCAGTACCTGACGGAGGGACGCTAGTCGTAAATGTAGACGTGGTCCGGCGGGGCAAAGTCGCCTGAGGACTGGTTCCGAAACCGCCTCCGTTCAAGGGGCCCGCCGATGCAGACCTGTCGTGGCCATTCGGGCGCGGCAGCTCGGGGCCGTGGTTGTGGTTCCTGTGCAGGTCGGGGCTATTCCACGGGTCTTCGGGGTATTCCATCGATGGCTTTCTGATACTCCGGTGCCGTGCCGGAGAGGCGGGCTCGGGAGCTCTCGAGGGTGTTGCTGTTCTTTGCGGTGGCTTCGCGGCCAGTTCCTCGACTCGCGGTAGGGCCGGTCTATTCTCGATGAGGCCGTGAAGTGTTGGCTGGGGAAGATCTGGGGATTGGCGCAGCTAGGTTAGCTCCGATAAGGTAGCAGCTGCAAACTCGGGCCCACTTGAGCACCCGCACCCACGGCCGGATCTCGAAGCGGATGAGGCAGCTTGCCGGTGGTTCCGATAAGATTGCTCTTGCAATGAGCGCAGGCGCAAGGGACCAGGCGCATGGAACTCGAGATGAAAATATGGATGAGAGCGGGGAATAGATGTGTTTACTCACCCCGGCGTCGCTCGTCTACCCCATCGAGACTAACTCCTTCGCCTTCTTGCGCGAGGCCAATCAGGGCCAGTAACACATTGAATTGGTTCCTGTCCAGAGAGACTTCTTCGCCGCTGCCGCCCGGCGTGACGATGGCCATTATCCGCGCTTGGGCATCAGCGCCGAGCCTTGCGGCGGCCAGGGTCCTGGCGACTCCCCCCGCGGTGATGCGGCCTCCGCCGCCATCCTCGGCGACAACCTTGTCAAAGGCCTCAATGTAGTTGTCGGGCACGTCAGATGCGGGCAGAAGACTGCGAATGACGTCGGCGCGGGTTTGCTGTCGACGGGGCGTCGGCATGTCCCAGGGTGAGTCGGAGCCGGGGTCATCGTCAGCGAACAATGCCGAGGTGGTGGACTTGGTCATTGGCGGTTCGTGGTCGAACAGTGAGGATCGGCTGTTGGGGAAGTTGCTCGATCGCAGGTCGGGTGACTCATCTGACGGTGAGCTACCAAAAAGTGACATGTTGTCGTCCATTGTCAATTGGCGATTGGACTTTGGGAGTCTAGTCGAGGCGATAAGTCCTCTGTTGGAACGATCGCCGCGATGTGCCGTTTCGCGCGACACAGCGGGGGTTGCGGCAGCGGGCGGCTATCCAAGGGTTCCAGGTCAGTCAGGTCAGCCCCTACCTAGGCGGGATGGGTGTCACGATGCTGCGCTCGTCGTGCAAGGGACAGAATAACTTGAGAGTGGTGAGGTGAAAATGGATAGACAAAAAAGGTGACCGGGAGTTTATCAACAACATGAGACAAAACAAGCCCGAACTTCAGACTTGGGGGTCGCAGGAGATGTCGTCAGCGCGGCAAGGCAGGCGAAGGGGGCTGGAGAGGGCTCAAGATGGAACAGCTCCAACCCCAACAGACAGGGGTAGCTTGCAATTGGAGAAGAAGCGCTCGGGCCATCAGGCACGGAACCCCCGCCTCAGGGCATGGCATGCATGAAGGAGTTGGGGACTGAACGAACAGCACAACTTTAAGACTAGAGAATTAATACAGTTTGAATTGTACATTGCTGCCCGGGTAAAATACAGGCCGAAACCCTGAGGACGAAGTGTACCCATCTAGAACAACCTCGCGGCCTGCTCAGCGGCCTTCTCCTTAGACTTGGGTTTGTGCACGATTGCCGTCTCGCCCGGGACCTTGAAATACAAACTGGGCGACTCTCCTGGCTGCAGCGTATGGCTCAGGTATCCCCTGTGGGCTGGGTCCCTGTAGTACTCAATATCCTCACGACCTGTCGGGTCGGGCAGGCGGTAGTAGTGCTTCTTGGTCGTCCTCGCCTTCTCTAGCACGGCCTCGACGTGCTCTGGGCCAAACGGCAGCGGCTTGTCCGTGTTGACACTGTGTCCCTTGACCAGCCTCTTCAGCGACTCTTTCGTGTAAAACCTCGTTGTGATCTTGCCGCCGGCATCCTCAACCGCCTTGATCGCAGAGGCAGACGCCCGGGACACCATGATATCAATTGGCGTCTTTAGCGTCTCTCCGCCACGGGCGAGTAGCTTTATCCCGTCCTTTATCGAGCTACCGATGACACCCGATCGGATAATTTCGCGGGGTGTGATGGGCTTCTTCGGGTCGAGACGGCCGGCGTCGATCCAGGCCTGGAGCCGGTCGAGGTTCAGCTCCATCATTACAGGCGCACGGCTGTATCAATGTGTGAGTAGGACATTTCAGGAAGGAGCGAAGAGGTCAAAGCCAGCAAGGACCACGTACTGGTTGACGAAGCCCATCTTGCCATGGCTGAAGATGAGGGCCGTCTGACCACCCTGAAACCACGGGTTCAGTTTACCACGCTGCCCCGTACCCTTGTGACCACGACCAGACGTCTTTCCGTAACCGGACGAGGGACCGCGACCCTTCCGAATGCGCTTGTTGTAGGCGCCCTTGTTGTCGGAGAGACTAGCGAGAATCGATGCGCTCCGTGTCTGCACCGAGAGGGCGGCAAAGAGGGAGACCAAGCTCGCTGGCCTCGCAGAAGCCTCAATGGCTGTAGCGCAGCATCGCGCCGCCTGCGCAAGTGGTAATCTTGGGGGCATGGTTGGATTTGTGGTTGGGAGGGTCACAGCGCTGGAGTCGAGTCCGGAAGTCGCTGCTCCATCAAAATTTAGACGGCGGCGTCGCACGCATTGGACCAAGCTTAAACTGCTGACTAAGAATACGCCCCCCACCATCCTATCCATCACTGGCAACAGCAAAACAAGCTGAGAAACGACTTCACCGACCTTGCCACGACCTACTAACAAACAGTAGAAAGTCAGGAAAAACTCGAAGTTCCCAATGTAGCTAGGTGTCTTATGCTAATCAGAAACCCGTACGGCGATGCCACCTGCAACTTCGAGTATCACACAGTCCTACAAATCATACGGTCGATGGAAGGTGTCTCGTATGATAATCCATCACTGCTCGATTGTGATGTATTTACTTCACCAAAACATAAAACCGAGCTGCGTATACAACCACAGAGAGCAGCTCATTAAGATAATATTAATCCCACGTCTCATGGTGCTATTCACCCCGTGGCGTCAAGGGGCCTAGCGCTCCTCGTCTCACTCCTGCTCACCCCGTGGGGGCAGGGGGACCGGGGCTCCTCCCGATGATAAAGCGGTAGCATGTGATCAGCCTCAAGTCCCTGCTCCGAAACTCGCGCCTGACACCTTCAATCAACAGCTGAACCTGCTGTTCCGTGTAGGAATACACTCGCGTAAGAAGGGCCGGCGTGTGCGAGGCAACCGACATCTGCATGTGAATCTGCTCGAAGCGACCCAGCTCCTTGAGCGCGGGATCCTTGGCCCAGGGGCCGATGGGAATCTATGAGCACGTTCAGACAGTCAGTAACCTGACTTCTACACAGGACACTCCCCTTGTTGAAACAAAGGTGACGCCAGAACGAGACTCACCCGAATGGTCTTTTCCTGCACATCTTCAAACCCGGCATCAATCATCCACTGCTTGTGCTTCCTCGCCACGTCGATGGTCTTCCCAAACATGGTACTCGCCTCATGCAACTTCTCGACCCACACCTTGTTCCACGGTGCCCTGTCATAACTATCATCATCGCTAAAGATGTTCGCATCATACTCCTGCATCTCACACCAACCGCCCGGCTTCAAGTTCTGGCGCACCTGGCGATAGAAGTTGGGCCAGTCCGTGTCGGCGACCGTGCCCGACAGCGCGCGGCCGTGGATGTAATCGAACGCCTCGTCCTCGCGGTATGTCCACTCGTCCACATAATCATCCACGTAGAACTGGCAGTTGCCGGGCACCCACTCGGGCTGGATCGGCGACAGGTCCACGCCAAACACCGACGCGCGCGGGAACTCGTCGGCCATGTCGATGGCCCAGATCCCCGTGCCGCAGCCGAGATCCAGAATCCGGAAATCCGACCCGTTGCTGCTGCCGCTGCTGATGCTGATGCGTTCGCCGGGCTGGGGGATGCGCAGGGGTGCCGTGTAGAGGCCCCCCTGGAGTAGTAACCGCCAGATGTGGTGCTGCAAATCGAGGCGCTCCTGCTCGGCATCGTCGTTGGGCAGCACGTACTGGCCCGATCGGTAGGCGTGGTAGCGCCGCCCGTTTTCGTAGACGTAGTTGGTGATGGACGAGGTTACCGAGCCCGTACGGCTCGAGCCGGCCAGGGAGCCGTAGGCTGAGTCAGTGTCGGAGTGGTCATCGTTGTCGATGTCGTGCTGTTGCAGGGGTGGAAGGGAGGGTTTGTTTTAGCGCGATGGTTCCATTGGGTTCTTTTCTTGAGGAATGTGTGTTCGCGCGGTGATTCTTCCGGTCGGGCGGTGTTGGTGTTGGGAGGTGCAACCTACGTCAACCTGCAATGGAACGGGAATAACGTTCTCTTGTTGCTCATCCTGTGCTGCCCCTGATTCGGACTTCGGTGACGCCGTCCCACGACGGGATTGAACCTCGCTCGTCGTGGGGTTGTTGAGGTTGGGGGGGGAGGATGCCATGGTTTTTTGATTGCCCACACCCCCGGTTCCTGGCCGAAACGGATCGTTTGACGTTCCTTTGGTTCTTCCGGGGGTCAGAGTGGGATGGACCCAGTTGATATGGGCCACGGGACCGGGGTGGCAAAACCAAGCTGCTGGGTCTCCATCTTAACCGACGCTGGGCTCGCTAGGCCAGAACCATCCGAATCCCGCCGAGCTATCCCGAGTCCATGTCGTCCCACCGGGGTACCGTCGCACCCGCCATGCCCGAACGAGAAACGTGTTCCGGCCCCGAGATATCCGATCCTGCCGCCCCTATGCCGAGAACTGAAAATCAGGGATTTGAAAGGGGTTGGAACGTCCCAGGCATCGAGAAAAAAGAGGGGGCTTCTCGTGGAGAGTGGGGGGTTGTGTGAGGTGGCACTTGATGGTATGCCCATGGGACGAGATGATCGTCGAGGTGCGCCCTTCCAAGTTCCCACTTGTGTGCTTATCTCCTCGTGGCACGTACTCTGTCGGACACGGGCTGGTGATTGCATGCATGCATGTTTCAGTTCGCGTAGTTTGACTGGAGCAAGAACAACTTGCGTCGTCTTACAGAACAAAATCTAGAATCATGGCGTCACCAGTCCACAACACCAACGGCAACATCACTGCCACCAGCACCGACACCACCAAGAAACTTGTGGTAGTGGTTGGCGCGACCGGCAATCAGGGCGGTTCCGTAGCCCGTCGTTTTCTTCAAGACTCTCGGTATGCAGTCCGAGGTCTAACGCGCGACCCGTCGTCGGCGGCAGCCAAAGAACTGGTGGCACTCGGAGTCGAAGTGGTGCAAGCCGACCTCGACGACGTCGACTCGCTCAAGGCGGCTTTCGCAGGCGCCAACATCATCTTTAGCGTCACCAACTACTGGGAACCCTTCTTCCGACCCGACGGCCGGGCCAAGGCGCAGGAACTCGGCATCACTTGCAGACGGTATGCTTATGATGTTGAATATCAGCAGGGGAAGAACATTGCCGACGCTGCGGCGACGGTCGTCGACTCGTTGGAGGAGAACGGCCTCCTGGCGTCGACGCTGAGCCATGCCGCCAAGTGCAGCAACGGCAACTACAAGGACTTGTACCACTACGACGCGAAGGCCGATATCTTCCCGGACTACGTTGCGGCGGCGCACCCCAAGCTGGCGGCCAAATTGTCGTGCATTCACACGGGCTTCTTCACGACGAGCCATCGCATCCTACCGGGGATGTATTTCAAAAAGGTCGGTTTCCAGCCCGAGCTACTTCGGTGGCTGGGAAGAAAGCATCCCCTTGCTAATTTGTGCCACTGTGACTACATAGCTCGACGACGGCACCTTTGAGATGCGCTTTCCTTGCAACGCGGACAAGCCCGTCCCTCACCTCGACGTCAACGCGGACACGGGCAACTTTGTTTATGCTGTGCACCAGATGCCCCCTGGCAAGGACTACATGGCCGGGGAGTACCTCAGCTGGGCCGAGTTCGTACAGGTCTGGGCCAAGGTCACGGGCGCCACTATCCGCTACCGGGAGATCAGCTTCGACGAGATGGTCAACGAGGTGCCCGACCGGGATCTCGGCATTGAGGTGGCTTTAATGTTTGAGTACAGCTCGGAGCCGGGCTATGACGGCGGGATGGACGTGTTGAAGGCCGAGGATTTGCGCAAGGTGAGATTTCCATACAAGCAACGCCTGAGCTTGTGACCTTGACTGACTTGTTGCGTTTTATTACTGCTAGGTCGGTATTGACTGCCCCATGCTGACTGTCGAGGAGTCACTGGCGCGGCAAGAATGGGCGGCTGTGTTGAGCGGGTGATTGGACTTATTGAATACGTTGAGCAGCGGGTAGTAACTCCCAGGATTGATATTATAACTAAAGCCAAGTCCATGCCTCACGTTCTTTGTGACGGCGTCGTTGTTACTTGAGCACCCCATGAGCAAAACGAAACCAGGCTCAAACTATAAAAACTCAAGGAGTAGGGACGAAACAACAGTTCCGGAAGTCCGAAGAAGGTCGTTTTTACTTCTTTTACTTTCTCCATTTCTGTTTACATTATTTCTCTCCCCCATCTCTTCTTGCTATGTTTTCCAATTGATTATATTTCTTTCCTTCTGTTTCTACTTTTAGTATTCCTCTCCCTCATCTCTTTTATTTTTTCTTCCCTTTTTTCTTCTTGATTTCTTTTAAGCTAGCGAGGGCTGAGTCAAAGATTTCCAAAGTGTTCTTTCCCTCACCCATATTTTCAGCCAGTTCACTCCGTCCAGCCGTCCTTTTGATGTCCTTACCTAGCACGTTCCTCCGCCCAGTCATTACCAGAGATGCCATCATCCAGCGCCCAACGCAGTACCAGCCACAGTTATTTCGGCCTATCTCTAGCAATTTGTCTCGTTATCTTACACCATCATGTCGCTGTCAGCTGTAGAAGCCAATGTAACCCAGTCCCCAAGAGACTTGACACAGTCATAGACGCTCGACATCGACTTTTACGCGGTTCTGGGGGTACATTCGAGCTCGAGCCAGCAAGAGATCAACGACACCTACCGGCACTGGGAAGCGCTGGAAGTCTCTAAAAACATCGTTGGCCATGGCTTGGAGGATACCATCGCAGCTCATTTTCAGGTACATACATGGTCATCAACACAAATCCCCTTGTCTCTTATTTGTCGACAAGCATATGCTCACTGCTCATCGTCCTGTCCTCAGGTCCGACAAGCCTACGCCGTCCTATGCAATCCTCTGAGTCGCCATAAATACGACGTAAAAGTCATATCCCAGCTGACTGTGCTCGAGGGGTTTGAGACGAAAATGAAACAAAACGTGGAACAGCTCACAAACGATGTGAAGGCGGTCGAACATCACCACTTCAGCAGGCTCAAACGACAGGGCGTGACCGAGGGGATCAGCCATGACAAGTTCAGTGATACCAAGCGCAGGATATCCTCATCCTCACTGAGCCAAGACATGCCAATCGCTGTGCATGCTCCTGTGCATGCTGCTGCGCCTGCCCACTACCCTCCTGCTACATCGCACCCGGCGTGGAGCGACTACGCGCACTGGTGGTTCTCCGAGGACGAAGCGCGCCGAGCACGGAGCAGCGCGGAGCAGGTGTGGAAATCGGTCCAAGTGCGACTGGATAGGATGGAGAAGGCAGTCCAAGAGTCCAAGGCTGTGGCGGAGAAATTGACCAGTCTTCGCCGAGAGTAGAACGCCGGATGCGTGGGCCGCAGGGCGAAGGCCGAGGGAAAGCAGACAGGTACGGTGGCCGCACTCAAATGGCTGGTGGTTTTGACGAGAAAGTTTGAAACGTGGACGAGGGCCCGCCTCTTGACGAGAAAATAGATATTCAAGGGGCTGGAGCCACGCGTCTGGCCCAGCAGGGGTGCTCTAGGGGTTAGACGCAAGAACGAACAACTCAAGCAGGAGCAGTAGGGGGGCTCACAGCGTCGATCAAATACCATCAACAGCAGGCACAATTCGGCCGAGCTTGATTTGCCCGAAGGATTTCAGGCTTTCGGCCTTATGCATATGACGAGTTTATGATGGAACACGGAACGGAAGACAGTGTCTGATTGAGGGATGAAGGCGGCGAGAACAGAATTCCCAATGTAGAGTAACGGTGTACATCTGTATACTCCCCGATAGAGTGTTAGGTGGGCATGCTCACCGTTGCAAGTTTTGGTATGCCGACGCACTCACCGTCAGACCAGCAAACTGGCTAGTTATTGGTCAAGGAAGATGCCGGCCCCCTGTTACCCGACACGGCCCCTATACTTTTTGTCAGCACTAACACCAAGTAAACACAACGGACAAATCCGAATACCTAGGTAGTGTGAAGGAATGGGGCGTGGAGGGCCTGGAAAGCCCCTGCCCTGTCAGCAAAGCCACTGAAGGCTCGGGCAGCGGGAGGACGGGTCATTTCGCACCCCGGCAGCAGCCCGGGCGAACTGACGTGCCAACACAATGAGGTCATTCTGAGCCACGCCACTGAGGTCAAGGGTTCCCTCCATCCATCAGATGACGGCCACTCGTCTGGACCCCCTAGTTACATCGAGGGCGGGGAGTTTGTCCTTTTGTAGCCGAGTTGCGCCGCAGCTTTGAAATCCCAAGCCTGTGTGAGGGAGCGTCGCTGCACGGTGGGGGACAGGGGGGGGGTTCGGGGAAGCTCTGGTCAGATACCGGAAACTTCGTTGCGCGAAGCTTGCATTTGTCTCCCACCTTGTTGTCGCCAAGCCAGCCTCTGGAGCCAAGAATGGACCGATGATTCAACAGGGTCTTCCTACAGCAAACAGCGTCTGCCTACCGTCAATGTCAAACCCTGCTCGCCCGCCAGCGGTTAAGCAGTCTGGTTACATCGCACCTAGAAATACCCCAGCCGGCATTGGCGAAAGTCTCCGTGGTCCACCCGAACCCCCGTTACAGGAACGAGCGGCAGAGGAGCGGGAGAGGAGCGGAGCTAAGGCTTGATCCTCTTTGTATCCTCAGATGTCCGGTTTCAAGTTCTTGATGTGGCGGGCTCTCGGCGTTCCCCAGAACCCCGGCATTTTATGAGAATGCAACATAGTACAGAGATAGTACAACGTTGGCCGCGTGGCGGATAGGGTACCGCTGCGTGCTGCACTGTGTACCGATCGATATATAACGCACAAGTAACTCTCCCTTTGCAAGTCCTTTCCCTACGTTCTCTTCAGAAGTCGTCCGTTTCTGTACGCGGCGTAAAGCACCAGTAACAACCACCCTTGCATGACCTGATCCTCGGTGATCAAGATCGCCCATCATGTTGCTCGACACGGCCCTCCAGAACCTCCCCTCGGTTCTCCGGATCCTCGTTGTCGTCGTCCCTGTCCTCGTAGGTCGACTTAGTCTTGTCTTCCTCTTCCCCACACCTTCACTGCAGATGCTTGCCTCACTTTCGAACTAGTCCCCTGTCCTCCCCATTGAAGTCTCCCCAGCCTTCAGCCCTCTAATAAGTCCCGTTCTCGGCACCCAACTAACACCACCCACAGACAACCACCTACTTTTTCTTCCTCGCCCTCTATAACCTCTTCCTGCACCCCCTGCGCCGGTACCCGGGGCCCCTCCTCTCCCGTGCCCTCCCCATCTCCCACGCCCTGCGCATCGCTTCCGGCTCCGGCCCCCTGCAAGTCCATGCCCTGCACGAAAAGTACGGCCCCGTCGTGCGCCTCGGGCCTAACCACCTGTCCTACACCGACCCCCGCGCGTGGAAGGACATTTTCGGGCACCGGGCCGGTGACCATATTGCGCTAAGGGAGAATGGCAAGAGTGATATGTTTTACCGGAAGCAGCTGATTGATCGCGATGGCATGGACGCGCCCAATATCTTGGATGCAGATCGCGAGGAGCATTCCAGGCTGCGCAGGGCGGTGGCGGCTGGGTTTAGTGACCGTTCGATGAGGGAGCATGAGCCGGTGATTATGCGGCATGTGAATCAGTTGGTCGGGGGGTTGAGGCGGAAGACGGAGTTGGGCGAGGAAGTCGATATGGTCAAGTGGTACAACTGGACCACGTTCGATATCATTGGTGATTTGGTCTTTGCCGAGTCGTTTGGCTGTCTCGAGGGGGAGAAGACGCACCCGTTTGTTGATATGGTTACCGGATCGGTCTCGGAGGCGGCTGCCTTTGTGGCTATGAAGTATGCTGGCCTGGGGAACGTCCCTGGGTTTAGGTGGGCGCTGAACGCGGTGGTCAAGTGGGCCGCCTGGGATTCGTTCAAGCAGATGATGATGATGATGGAGAAGAAGCTGCGGCATCGGTTGGATATGGGCCAGGAGCGGAATGATCTGTTCGAGGGGCTGATGAGCAAGCGGAAAGAATGGGTGAGTAACCACGTCACTTACCTGCCTTGGCTTGGCTTCGGTGGTCTTGCGAAGAAAAGGATGTTGGGCTAACCGGAGATTTGACAGAACCTCGATATCCAACGCCTCCAGTCCAACGCCACCCTCATTGCCGCCGCCGGATCTGAGACCACAGCCAGTTTGATGGCAGGCGTCACCTTTCACCTCCTGCAGAACCCCGACGCTCTTGAGAAGCTGAACAAGGAGGTGCGGTCCGCGTTCAAGAGCGCCGACGAGATCACCATCGCCTCGGTTTCCCGGCTGCCCTACCTGCTGGCTTGTCTCAACGAGGGGTTGCGCCGTTATCCCCCGGCCGTCAGTAACCTTCCGCGTGATGTGCACGAGGGAGGCGAGATGATCGCGGGCGAGTGGGTTACCGAGAAGGTGAGCTAGCAGCTATACGCAACTTTCCAGGACGCTTTGAGGCTGACAAAATGACTATTAGACCATTGTCGAGATCCAGCAATACGCCATCAACCACAGCTCCCAGCACTGGCGCGACCCCTTCGCCTTCCGGCCTGAGCGGTGGCTGAACAAGATCGACGCCGAGCTCGGCGAGGCCAAGGAGCGGGATGAGAAGGATGTCGACGGAGACCGGCTCGACGCCATGCAGACCTTTAGTGTTGGTCCGAGGAACTGTGTCGGGAGGAAGTGAGTTGCATCCATCAGCCCCCGCGTTACTGTAAAACTGAGACCCTGCTAACCCGTATAGCCTCGCCTATGCCGAGATGAGAGTCGTCATTGCGCGCATGGTGTTCGAGTTTGACATGGAACTCTCACCGCGGAGCAAGAATTGGCTGAAGGACGCCAAGGTGTACACCATCTGGAAGAAGACAGAGCTCTTTTTGCGCCTCACGCCGGTGAAGATGTAAAGAAACGGCGTGGTAGTTGGAGTGATAGTTGCATGAGCAGGATAATTGTTGTAAAGGTACCTAGTACAGGCCACAGGCGCTCAACACATGTGGGAGATATCATACAAACCTCGGTAATTCTAGCCAGGCGTCTGGCGGGATTTCCACCTAGTTATTCTTTTCCTCCTGTCTTCTTTTCTAACTCCGCAGTTTTGGCATCAGCCCGCTTGAACCCGGGCTCCTCTTCCAGCCGTTTCAGGTATGCCCATAGCTTTGGGAACTTATCCTTGATCGTCCCCTGGCCTTTGCCGACTCTGTGCTCACCAAGTTCCATTCGTGCCAGCTGCAAAGGGAAACCTATGAGGATGTCGGCGGTTGTTAAGTGCGAGCCGCATAGGTATTGCCCATTCCCGGGAGACGATTCCAGTTGCGACTCGAGGAAACTGAAGTGCTTGGCCATTTCTGGGATGACAAAGGCCTCAAACAACTTGTCGACGATGCTGGTTGTGATGGGGCGGATGAAGAAGGGGATCTTGGGGCCCTTCAGAACTAGAGCACGCCATCTTTTAGCAAGCCACGGCTGAGCTGCCGGGGAATTGTTTTCACTTACTTGACAGCACAATTGACACCAAGATAGGCGGCATCAGGCTGCCCTCGGGGTAATGTAGGAAGTACTGGTAACGCATCCACTCGTCTGTCTCGGCTCCAGCCTGGCCCTCGTGCCCATCGAGATATCTCTTGGGAGAAAGGGATGTCGCACGGCCAAAATTCTCGGTGAAAAATGTTGCGATTGCGCCGCTCTCGGCGAGCATGATCTTCTTTTCCTTGGCTGGGTCTGTGGGATCTGGTAGCGTGATGCTGAGGATAGGCGCTTTCCCCAAGGGATGAAGCTTTTCTAGCTCAGGGGGAGCCTGCATGTCTGCATTGCGATGGAAGATCTCAACATCGTAGTCGAGGTTGAGTTCCTCGAGGAGCCAGGCGATGCGCTGTGCACGAGACTCATCGAGCCTAGATGCACCAGGTTAGTGTTTGAGGTTGGTTTAAGACGGTGACTTGGACACTGACCAGTAAAGTGTGATCTTAGGCTGTGGAGCCTGGGTTGGCATATCTTGCAAGGCCATTGCGTGTTGTGTGGATTACTGGAAGTGCAAAGTACTTGGGAGGAGGCTGATCTGCAGTGTCAAATTCAAGGATTGGAATTCGAACATGCATGATGACCTCCCTGGGACATTGCGTGAGATGAATATGTCTTATATCCGTCATAATCTAGTCATTTCAGCGTTTGCGTGGCTGAGCTTGGTCGGGAATTCGCGGGATCGAACGCCTCTGGGTCGCTTCGACCTTGCTTACATCCGGTCAGCAAGTTCAGACGTGATTGGTTCCAGAAGTGCCGAGTAATGGTGTTGGTTGACTCACCGTTTGCTTGCAAGAAGGATTTCCATGATTGATGCATGCGTGATCCTTCGGAATCAAGCGCGTTTGGAATCACTTTGGATGCCTGGATTCGTTGCTCGGCACCCTATTGGCCGTTTTGGAAGTTACTGGAAGTCTGGAACCATCATAGGACGGGAAAAGCGACCACGCGCTCATTTCACTGCTCAATCCCCATGAGGAAACCGATCCGGGGCAGGTTGACGTCGGGAGCATCGAGGCTCAACCCAGTCAATCCTAGTAAGTATCAACTAGAGAAGAGCTCCCAGTCAGTCTGCAGGCTTAAAGCAGAACGTTTGACTGGACCTCCCCTGTCACCTGTGATGTTCTGAAAATATGTGCCTGAACCGTGGGTTTTTGATTCCCTCGACATGACCATAACGTGTATCCCTCGGAGCAGTGTTGGCGGCAATGATAATTTTCGAGTTGATGTGGGTTCGATGGGCGGCAGGTGTGTCTCGGGGACAGCTTTAGCTATTATGGTGACTACCTGGAATATCTGGGTGTTTCGACTAGCTATATTCAATGGCCTTTACCG